>JAODAL010005384.1:0-144205 GCA_025379985.1 Phyllomedusa bahiana | reverse complement strand
AAAAGGGCAGATTTTGAAAACCAAAGGTGGATTTCCAAATACTAACAAATAAATAAAAATTAACATTTTAGATTTTTAGGAGCAAAAACAGTAACAATGCAGTTACATGCCAAGAATCTGCAGAACTAAGCAGATGCTAAATACTTGCAAGTCACGTTTATGTATAAGATGACTGTATATAACATTACAGTAGCCTCATGTACAAAGCTGTAGTGGATGGAAAAGATATGGAGCCTGAAAGTCACAAGTTCAAAACATTGTTACCATTTTCTTGTCAGTGTAAAAATATATTTATTGGTATGACTTAGAACACAAAAAAAATGGTAAATATGCAAAACACTGCGGGAACATTTGTGAAGTCTCTGAATTTTTCTGAGAAATAGTATGCCTCCATCAGATCCTGCATATATGACCTCAACATCTGATTTCATTTATTTCCAGGCTAGAGAACGGCCTCTCTACACTAACTTGGGTTGTGGGCAAAAGCGGTGACACAGGGGCAACATCTTAACAATGTCCAGGGTAAAAGGAAATTTGCCTCATCCACAGCCCAGTTTTGATGAATGGTTGAACTCTTCTACTTCTTTGAAAGCAGGTGAAAAATGTTGCTGAAATCTGTTTTATAGGAGCAGAATCTTTTCCCCTGGGGCAGCGCTTTGCCTGCTCCATGTCATCAATTACACTCCCCATGTGATAAGGCTGAAGATATGGGAGCAGTCGCACTGGCCGGACCCAATTCCTCTTGCTCTTTGCACTGCATCGAGCTAACTGGACCAACTTGTATATTTTGGGAGTCGGAGTCTGTTCATTTTATGACGACTCCTGCAAAATAGACTCCGACTCCACAGCCCTGGTTTTTGATAGTAGTTCTGTCACTTTGCAGGGGTTTCTTGCCCAAGTGGTGGTAGCTTTGCAGCAGAAGAGTCCACGTGGGAGGGTAACAGTGAAGCAATTTGAGGTTCTGCAGCCCCTAAAAGGCACCCGTGGAAGTTTGGGGGGTGAGATGTATAGGGATAAGTGTGGAGTAAGTCCCAGGACTCTGATGATAGTAGTGTAGCATGTCAGGCACACTGTCAGGCAGCAAGATTTGTTATGGGATGTTCACACAATGTGTTGGGATACGTTTTTTAGACGCGTGTTTGGATCCGCGTTTCAGACCCAAAACGGACCCAAACAATCTGCAGTGTGATTCCGTCGCTTTCAATGCCTGTTTTTCTGTTGCGTCTTTCGGATCCGTTCAAAGGATTGTCATGTCAATTCTTGATCCATTTGACGCACCAGACGCCCTATTTAAAACTATACGGTGCCTTTCTGCAAAATCGCATCCAAGCACACAGCACACTTTGGGTATATCTTTAGATGCATTTTGTGCAGCGCTTTTGAATAAGTTTTTCGGATCGATAAGGTCTCCAAAAACGCCGTGTGAACATCCCCTTAAAGTGCTCACCATAGAATTTGTGCAGAAAGGCACAGAGCTTAAAGGGTTGTTCCGATGCTACAGAATGCTCTTTAGTCCGTCCTGATACGATATAGAAGAAAAGAACACCACTCCCCTGCTAGATGTCCTGGTGATCCAGCCGTAGACTTCCCCATTCACGTGCATGTGAACTGAGAGAGGGGGGCAGCTCTGCGCCTTTCTGCACATATACAATGGTGAGCACTCTAATCCTGATACGGCGCAGTGTACCTGACATGCTACACTTTTCTGCTGATTATAGGTTGATCATGTGTTATAGAAAGTCTTCCGACCGGTATTTGTCCTGTTTTCGTGCCGTGCACACGGCCGCCGGGGGACGGCTCTTCTCCGGTTTGCAGAGAAAAGCCCTCCCCATTCACATAGGCCAAAAAACGGACGGAAGAATGAACATGTTCTACGTTTTTCGGACTGCGGTGGTCTGAAAAACCGCCGGGTGGAAAATCCGTGCAGTAGGGACCGCTGCACAGATTTTCCATTAAAGTCCATGTAAAAGGTTTTCAAAACCAAGAACCGGCTGAAAAACCGTGCCGTGGGGACATGGCCTTAGGCAGGGCTGGGGTAATTGTTAATGTTTTATTTTGTGTTCCTTTAAAGTGAAGCCATTTTATTTGATGACTGACACAGCATCATTTGTGCACGCTTTGCTTTCCTGTAGGTCTCATACTTGTAGTCGCCTCTCTATTATGTGCATGCAGTCCGCCCGCTCTCATGGTCCGTCCTTGACTACCTTCTCAGGGGCGCTGGAAAAGATGGGGCAGATCGGCTTGTGCTCTTCGGGGTTTAATTTATTTTGGTCATGTTGATCAGTGACAGGGACGACGTGTGGACAGATTTCTAGGTTGCTCATCCACTTTTCCCATTATAGATGCTTTAATACAGTTGTGTTTCCTCTGCTCATAGGGTCTGTATCTCTTGCTTAGCCGAGAGACCTCTTGCTTTAGAGCTGCCAGAGAGTGAAGTCTCTCCGCCCTGATGCACCTTCTGACAGGTCATAGAAATCTGTCAGAAGACATGAAGGGAGAGGTTAGCAGGTCTGACCGGCCAAACATCTGGCTCCGACTCCTTCCAACGCCTTCATACATACAACAAATTGTAAGCGCTCATCTGCTCTGGTTATTGCTGCTTTGGGGACCTTTGATTGATAAAACGTAACGTATAATTTTAGGATTTACATTTCTCAACTTTAGAAGTAAATTCCTGTGTTTCCTCGCCCAAAAAAAGCCTCCAGAACACCCCACTTTATTTTCACTGATTCCGATGTAAAACAGCGTTGTTCACACAAGACTAGGTTTTTATGTGCATTATCTGCGCTGTTTGGGGCGCTGAAACAGAAGCATCATGCCAATTCTTGAAGTGTTTTCAACTCTGAAAATTCCCATAGAAATCAATGGAGAGCTTCAGAACCTCGGCGGGTTTTTTTGATGCGTCTTTTGGCACTGGTTTTGCACCGGCTGCTAATTTGTATAGGTGTTACAGAAAGAAAACTGTTGGAAAACCTCGTAAAACAGTCTTTTCAGAAGAAGTTTTGACGCTGATTTGGACACTGAAAATTCAGAATCAGCCGTGTGAACGTACCCGAAGTTTACACTACGTACCTTTTTGACAGCGATAGTAAATGTGGGCCCCTGTGCCCAGCTGCTCTGAGAAGCAAGTGGATGTTTTCCCTAATTGTAGAGGGGACACAGATTTGGAGTAATTGTGGCAACAAGATATAAAACTGCTCATCTATAATCTCCATAGTCTGAAGCAGAAGTGTGAGAAAATCTTTAATTCACATGTAGTAACCTGCAGATTGCACCTGTCGGAGTGGAGTCGGTGACACCTGCACTGATCTCGTCTGCTGGGTGGGTTGAGTCCCATTCACGTGACTTTCACTGTTCAGGGTTATGTATTGATCGTGTAACAAGGCGGATCAGCATTGCAGCTGCGCTTCTTGGTGACATCAAATGTCGAGTCCACTTACATTAGTTTTTTTTTTTTTTTTTTACTACAAAAAAGGGAAGCTAAAAAATCAAACATCGTGTCCGTCGGGACCCCAGCCAAACGCACCCCATTTACTTGTAAGGACGCTATAATATACATGATAATAAATATATATGCAGGCAGTCCACAGGTTATAATTTGGATAGTGCAGGGAATGTTTTTTCTTTTTTATTTGCTGCGGGCCCCCCTTTAGAAGATTTCACCCCCCTTCTTCTGGTGTGCTGTGGCATTTGGACTTGTTTTTCCCACAGTACTGTCTGCTAGGGAACAAAAGTGCCAGATTCCCACGCACACATGTTAAACCTTACAAATCATCCCCCATCAATTAGTACAGTGGGGTTTCCACAACTGCAAAGCCGCACTAAAAAAGTACAAATTTAGGGTGTATACAGTAAATTTCTTTACATTTGAGGGGGTCAAAAAAGGAGGGGGGGGGGAACCAGAAGCAGTAAAAACAGACCTGCCGTGCCAGGGCCAACAGCACAAGACCAGAACGGTTTGAGGGAGAGCTAATGTGCCAGGCCTGAAGACAAAGCTTCCCAGCACGGGAGTCACTTACACAAATAACAACCCGCATAGTAACCAAAGCCACCTGTGACTCCCATACACCTCGGAGCAGGTCCATACACAATGCTAGGGAATGCGTACTGGGGGAGCTTTACGCTTTTTGCTACAAAATGGGGGCGGTAAACAATGAAGCACAGCTTGAATTGCTGCCACGCTAAGCTAAAATGTCAATCAAACCAAAAAAAAATGTGGTCTTTTGGGCCACATTCACAAATTTATCCCTAAGGATACTGTGACAGGGCCCCCGAAGGCCCATAAATTCAATGGGCAAAAGAAACCTAAAGGGTTGTGGGTTTTCCCTTTTTAATCTATGGCCCAGTCCAAAAAATATTTATTGTCCTGCACCTCCATTTGTGATTTGCATAGACCCTAGTGCACACTGTTGTGACTGTAGAAAGTAAATTTTCAAAGCAGCAGCACATAGAAAGGTTTAAACTCCTACAAACATTGAATTAGTGAAACCTTTCAACTGCATTACTGCTATGCTTGATACATAACATATGTCAAACAAAATACCCGGGGACAATTTTTATAAAAATGGGAGAAGGGGCGAGGACCTTTCCGCAAAGGTTTACAGGGAGGAGTTAATAGACTGGAGGTGAGGGGCAGACATGTTTGGGGTAATAGGGCAGCGGTTGTTGGCCCTTATGGCTATCCGAAAAGAGGGGTTTTTGGGTTTCTTTTGAGGGTAAAGTGGAATTTTGCTCAAAACATCAGACCCCCGGGTTTTTTGGGGAAGCATGGGGAGAAATCCTGGAGACGTTGTGTGAGGAGCTGAGAAGAGGGAGCAGGAAGGTCCTGTGAGGAGTAGGATTGTGTAGGGAGGTACAGGAGTTAAGGCAGAGATGTATGGAGGGGAGAGGGATGGGGATCTTTTTAAAGGCATGGTTGGAACTTGAACTGGATTCGCTGGCAAAGGGTACCGTGAAGAGGCATGGATAGCGAGGAAGAGGTGGATAAGGGGCAGCAGAGTAAGGGTGGTTTGGAGGGGAGCCGGGGACTAGTGGGAGGCCACAGAGAAGGATGTTGCAGGAGATGACAAGGGCATGGACTAGTAGTTTTGTAGGATTGAAGTTTAGGAAGGAGTGGATTCAAAAGATATTTTTCAGGGGGAGTCAGGCAAAGGTAAGGGCTTGGATGTGCGGTTTGAAGGACAGAGAGGAGTAAAAGGTTATCCCAAGGCAGCGGATTTGTGGGATCGTTGAGAGTTTAGACTGTGAAAGATCAGGTGGGGGGGATAGAGGGGCGGGAAAGAGATAAATTCAGTTATTTACGTTTAGTTTTTCAAGGGGGCAGGAGGGTATTGCGGGACAGTCTGGGTTCCCCGGGGAGCAAAGGTTAGGGGGGCCGGGAAAAGTAAAGTTGATGGTCATCAGCATACAGGTGGTACTGAAATCCATGTGATGCTATGAGTTGCCCCAGGCCAAGAGTGTAGATAGAGAGGAGTAGTGGGCCCAGGACAGACCCCTGAGGAACACCGAGAGAGAGGGCGAGAGGAGGAGGTGGTGCAAAAGTGAGACCGTGAATGTCTGATCAGTGAAGTATGAGGAGATCCAGAAAGGGAAAGGGCCGTCCGTGATGCCGAGGGAGGAGAGGATTTGTAGCAGGAGGGAATGGTTGACCGTATCAAAGGCAGAGGATAAGTCTAAGGAGCACAGAGTAGTGGCGTGAGGCTTTTACAGTTACTAGATCATTGTTGACTTTTGCTAGAGCAGTTTCAGTAGAGTGGTGCGATCAGAAACCAGATTTCAGCAGGTCAAGAAGAGAGATGACAGTTGAAAATAGATGTGCTGTTCCTGGAGTTTAGAGGCGAATAGGAGCAGTGAGATGGAGCAATAATTGGACAGAGAAAAGGGTCAAGGAAGGGTGTGATTATAGCATGTTTAAAGGAAGAAGGAAAGATGCCAGAGGTTGAAAAGATGGGTGAGGGTTGGGATGATAGCAACATTAAGGTCTGGGATGAGGTGAGATGGCAGTGGGTCAAGATTACAGGTAGTGAGGTTGGATTTGGACAGTAGAGAGGAAAGTTTGTCATGAGTAACAGTGGGGGAAGCAGGTTAAGGGGGAAGATCATTGTGCAGGTATAGAGGTGGATGGTGGGGACTATGCAGGTATAGAGGTGTACGGTGGGGACTGTGGGGTGAACCTTTCTCTGATGAGGTTGATCTTGTTTAAGAAGTGAGTGGCAAAATCGTCAGCTGAGAGGAGATGGGGAGGGAGTGCTGGGGGACAGAGAGAGAGTTAAAGGTGTTGAACAGTTG
This sequence comes from Phyllomedusa bahiana, assembly GCA_025379985.1. Classification (NCBI taxonomy): domain Eukaryota; kingdom Metazoa; phylum Chordata; class Amphibia; order Anura; family Hylidae; genus Phyllomedusa; species Phyllomedusa bahiana. Next base: position 137,917 of record JAODAL010005384.1, on the reverse strand, counting down.
TCTAGGGTAGTAATAATCCTGTTTGGCAGAGGTGAGTACAGACTTGAATTTTAGTGATTTTTTTGTATAAGGCGAGGTCATCCGTGGAGTTCAGGCTCTCTGGAAGGTCACCTCAGCTGTTTAGTTGAATCGGTGTGCCAGGATTGTCTGATTTTGCGGGTTCTGTTGTGCTTAAGGAGGACGACCAAATCAAGAGTGGAGGTGATTGTGGTGGTCTAGAAAGCTGTGTCTGTGTCAACAAAAGAGGAGATAGCAGAGAGGGGTAGAAGAGTTTCGAGTTCGAAGGTTAAAACCTTGGAGGATCGTGCGGGTTGCATTTGATTCGAGAGGAGCAGGTGGGGTGGAGAAGGAAAGCAGATTGTGGTCAGAAATGGGGAGAGGAAAGATGTCAGATAAGGGGGCAGAGGTGGGTGAACACAAGGTCTAGTGTGTGTCCCTCTTTGTGAGGTTGGCTGCGAGAGGCCGAAGGAAGAGGAAAGCGATAGGAGGTTGTTGAGTGGGATGAGTCCATACGGATTTTGAAGTCTCCCATGATGATAGTGGGGATGTCAGTGGAAAGAAAGTAGAGGAGCCAGGAAGTGAAGTGGAAAGCGGTGGCAGGGTCTGAGCAGAGCGATGAGAAGAGCCCTCCCCCTCCCATTGAGAAGCACAGATTCCGTCCGAAAACCGGACGGAAGATTGTGCTTCTACAATGTTTTGCCGACGGAAAACCCGTGCAGTGGGGACATGCCCTTAGTGATTCAATAGTCCTCGATAAAACGAGGTACTCCGAAAGTTAGATAACTAAGTTGTTATAAGGGCTGTCGGCATAGTCTCTATTCACCTGAATAGTATCTGGACGTTGCAGGGGAGGCTGCCTCCTTCTTCACTGTGTGGGTTAATTAAAGTGACAGATTTATAGGGTAGGTCGTTACCCACACGGCGATTCCAAATACACGTATTTTTTATTTTTTTGGGGGCGATTGGTGTCTGTAAAGGGGGGAAAAGGGCAGTGTACATGTTTTTATTTTATTTTTTACTTTTTCCCATAGGGGACTTGTATCAGTGATCTGAAGATCACTGATACAATAGAGATCAGTACAGAACAGAACTGCTCTATACTAGTCTCTATGGAAACTGTCACTCACCATGCCCGGCCATGCCCACAGGGCACTGCTTGGTATGGGGACGTCACAGACAGCCCATAAGTTATTGGAAAGCTTCCGGTCTGTCAGGTAAGCAGATAGCAGCTGTGATCGTGCCGCAGCTGCTGCGAGGGGAGACAGGAGCCCCCTCCCTTCTTAAGTCTTACCCTTAGCTGCAGCAATCGCATTAGATTGCAGCAGCTAAGGGGTTAATCATCCAGCCGTGGGTGATGCGGCATGGGGCCAGCAGTAATATACAGCTGGCCCCATGTCGTGTTCGTGCGGACCATGCTCGAGAGCCCGCACAATGTCCAGGACGTACTGGGAATGTTGGGAAGTGGTTAAAAAATGGCCTACATATGACCAGTAGAGGGAAATTTAGGCCTCGTTCACACAGCTTATTTTGCAGTGGATTGGCGCCGTACTGCGCGCCGGATTTGCGCTGCAATACGGTGCCAATCCGTCCCTGTCATTACGGTAATCCACTGCTCTCATAGAGAACAGTGGATTCCGTCGCTCCTTCCCGCTCGGCGAATTCGCCGGGCGGGGAGAAAGTGACATGCACATTATCCAGGCTCAATACGCGCCGTGGATAATGCAAGTCTATGGGGCCAGGGAGCGCTCTGCCCCCGTCCTGCCCTTTATTCACGCCGGATTTGTGGGCCGGATTGCGCTCACAAATCCGTCGGGAAAAAGCCGCGTGAACACGGCCTTATACTGGATTCATACCCTGATTAACCAGGTGTGAACAGGACAAAGGAGGAGGAGAGGCAGCTAAATAACAAAGTGGGGCAATTAATAGGAAGCAGGATGAACAGAATATGGTACAGAGCAGAGAATGGGGACAGAGAAAGTAGAGTTGTGATAACAAGTCCTAAACATACCGAGTGGTTATCCAGGGAACATCTATAACAGAGTATTTGGGAGGAGTTGTCCAAGCAGGCACATACCTGTGAATGAGAGAAGAAGGGAGGATCAGAAGCACTAGATGGACATATGACTTTTTTTCAACCGCACTATATAACTATAATCAGTGTGGACGGAGACCAGTCCTGAATGTTTGCCGGTTTTGCCCCACAGAGATGTATTCAAGTTAGGGACCCACCTGATAATTCTGCCTTGACTCGATAGGTGGGCATATGCAACTCGATCAAACTGCACACTAAATGCCTTTATTGTTTGCATGTATAAGGCATAGTAGTAATGTAATATAAATATTTCACTAGTTCAAGGTTTCTATGCGTTTTCGTGTGTTTTGTGTTTGAGAAGTCTGTGGGCCCTCCACAGTGTCCTTCTGGATTGATTTCTGATGGATACCACAAACGAGAGCTAAAAATGTGAATGGGGCCTTAGCAGAACGTTAGAAGGTAGATTAGGAAATTCCAAGCATGGCCCCTATATAGCCTCAAACATGTTGAGGGCATTTCTCTTGAGAGGCGGCGGCCGCTGTGTCCCGGAGGCGGCGGCCGCTGTGTCCCTGAGGCGGCGCCGCTTGTAGGCTGTTGCACATACATCCTTTGAGCAGCCTTTGGTTGGTGTCTCCCAAGCTCTCCAAGTTGTGAACTGTTCATAACCAAAATGAGCTCCTCCTCTGTGTAGTCTGAATGTTGTCCTTCCTCCAAGGTACGTCTGCACAGCAGCTCGATGCCTCCTTTAATACCAGTGCAGCCCTCGAGATATTTGAGGTGGATTTTGGAGATCCCAGTCCTGAGGTGAAACGTAAAGGCATCTTCCCAGCAGCGAACAGGTATGTGAGTTCCCGGACTCCCAGCAATGATATTCTTGTGATTGCGGCATGTCTGTCGATTTTAATGCCCGTTCTCCTCCTCTTCGCCTGTGAATGATGAGTATAAGAATGTGAGTGAAGTGTTTAGAAAGTGTTGACGCCATTTTACCAAAACACAATGCAGCAAATATACACAGTTGATGCACATTATTATGACCACTTTCAATGTTGGCAGCACATAGCTCATGAAGGAAATTGCGTATGGTGAGCTGTTTTGGTGTGTGATAGGCTGTTTGCACACACATCCCTTGTTGCTGTCATGGTTAAAAGGGGTGATTTATCAGAGTAAAAAGGAATTATTATTGACTTTCGGGCCAAGGGTGGTAGTATTTTTTCAGAACTGCGCAGTATGAGAACAACACCCTGCAGTCATTGCTGGAAGAACACAAGCTGGTGATGGCAGTGTTATGGTCTAGGGAATAATCCCTGGCATTCAGGCGCACGCAGCCTAATTGGATAGGTATCCATCATTGCAGATCACATAAAGGATTTAGCAGTAAGACAATGCAGCATAACGAACAGAATTGTCTGGCATTGGTTGGAAGCATATGACCACGACTTCCAAGTTCAGCCAATTTTTCAGACAGTTTGTGGCTTTGCAAACCGTCTGAAAAACCAGCCGCAAACTTTTACACGGGCCGCTATGGAAAGCCCTGCAGCAGTCCCCACTGTCCCCACATTGTACATGTTCATTCTTCTGTCCGGTTTATGAACATGTCAATGGGAAGGGGGGTGCTTTTTCTCCGCTCATCAGATAAACCGACCGGTATTTGTCCTGCGCCATGGGGACGCGCCCTAATTATCCAGACCCTGGATGGTGGTGTTGGCGCTATGGCGACTCCAGCAGCTGTGGGAGCCCCTGGATGGTGGTGTTGGCTCTATGGCTCCTCCAGCAGCTGTGGGAGCCCCTGGATGGTGGTGTTGGCTCTATGGCTCCTCCAGCAGCTGTGGGAGCCTCTGGATGGTGGTGCTGGCTCTATGGACCCTCCAGCAGCTGTGGGAGCCCCTGGATGGTGGTGTTGGCTCTATGGACCCTACAGCAGCTGTGGGAGCCCCTGGATGGTGGTGTTGGCTCTATGGACCCTCCAGCAGCTGTGGGAGCCCCTGGATGGTGGTGTTGGCTCTATGGACCCTCCAGCAGCTGTGGGAGCCCCTGGATGGTGGTGCTGGCTCTATGGATCCTCCAGCAGCTGTGGGAGCCCCTGGATGGTGGTGTTGGCTCTATGGACCCTCCAGCAGCTGTGGGAGCACCTGGATGGTGGTGTTGGCTCTATGGACCCTCCAGCAGCTGTGGGAGCCCCTGGATGGTGGTGTTGGCTCTATGGCTCCTCCAGCAGCTGTGAGCCCCTGGATGGTGGTGCTGGCTCTATGGCTCCTCCAGCAACTGTGGGTCCCTGGATGGTGGTGTTGGCTATATGGCCCCTCCAGCTGCTGTGGGCCCCTGAATGGTGGTGTTGGCTCTATGGACCCTCCAGCCGCTGTGGGAGCCCCTGGATGGTGGTTTTGGCTCTATGGATCCTCCAGCAGCTGTGGGGCCCCTGGATGGTGGTGTTGGCTCTATGGATCCTCCAGCAGCTGTGGGGCCCCTGGATGGTGGTGTTGGCTCTATGGCCCCTCCAGCAGCTGTGGGAGCCCCTGGATGGGGGTGTTGGCTCTATGTCTCCTCCAGCAGCTTAGGAATGCAGTCGGCTCCAGATACCAGTGACAACCGACCAGGACCTTATTGATTCACTTCCAGGTCATCTAGCTGCTGTCCATGCTGTATACAATCACTTATCTACAGATTAGCTGATGCTCATAATAATGTGACTCAACTATATATTACATTGTAATGTCTAGTTTTGACTCTATTGAAAAACTGAAATTGATATGACTGGTGCTCAACCCTGCCCCCGTATCTCACAATGATCAACTGGCTGCTATGTATGCAGATACGGTAGACCGCAGCCAGCCATCGATCCCTAATGACCAGACTGGGCATAGTCTGATCCGTTCTAAACATGAACCACAGCCCATGCAACTCAACAGTTCCTTACTTAAAGCGGTATTCCCACCATGTTGATTGGCTTTAAACATGTAGGCAAATATGAATAAAGACTAGTAGCAAATACATTGCTGTTCTGCTTTTGCTTCCTTTCAGAGTTAGAGCAGTTCTTACCTCCTGCTTGTGCACAACCACGCCAACCAAGTTCGGGGTGGTGACATCACTTCCTGCTGTGTCTTAGCAGCAACACAAGAGCTTGTTTTACATTTCTTACTGACAAACTTTTAACCCTTTAGAACTCTGTAGCCTGGTTTCCTGCTGTTTAAACCCTTTAATTACCCATAGCTGATATGCCAGTCACTGCTGTAGAACCACCTACAGCCAGATGGCACAGGTTTTACCACTATGTAAAATCCCCAGCACTACCCGCCCACAGAGCCCGCCATGTGTGTGTGAATGAGGAGGGCTGCGCTTGCGGCCATCCTCCTCATTTACTTTTATGGGAGCTTCCATGTATAAGTGTGTGTGGCTATGTTTGGATGCTTCAATAGAAGTGAATGGGGTGGACAGCTGCAAGTGCCACCCTCCTCATTCACGTGCATGGCTGACGGCAAGATGCCAAATCCCCTAAAAATGATAGACAGTATGTGTGGCACTGTTCCTTGCTGTGCTCTCTCTCATTCTTCCTTGTCCAGATCTGAAGATGTAGCTGCAGCACAGGGGTTCATGTAGGCAGCTAACTACAGAGAATGTGCGCAGTTTTTTAAGTTCAAACCAGTCAGAAAATTGCTGATTTCCAATTCTCTTTCAGATTTCATAAGATCCTCTGGGGCAGCTTTGAAGGAGACTCGGTCGGCCCTTCTGGAGTAATCGTAGGTGGCGGAGACAATGGCGAAATAACGCTATTCAGCGCTTCACAGATCCTGGCATCTGGGAAAGATCCGATCATCACGAAGAATGGAAAACACAGCGGTCCTGTCTGTGCGCTGGATCTAAACCCGTTTCAGGTACTGCACTCCTTGGACACAAGTAGGGTTGTTGAGTTCTGAGGAGATGTGTGAGGCCAGCGTTCTAGTGCACAGCGCATGGACCTTTGTACTTCTGCCAAGTCCCACTTTAGCTCAATCGGACCACGGCAAAGACCAAATACCGGTCGGATTTTCTGAGCGGTATTTAGTCTTTTTTTGGCATGCAGGGGGACGGCTTCTGTCTGTGGTTTGCAGATTCAAGCCGTCCCCCCTTCGCACCCTCATGTTCTGTCCAAAAACCGCGCGGAAGAATGAACGTGTTCTAAGTGTTTCGGACCGCCGGCGGTGTCAAAAACCATCTGGCATAAAATCCAAGCAGTGAGGACTGCTGCACGGATTTTCTGTTAAAGTCTATGGGAGAGCGTTGGTTGTCAGTTTTGTAAAACCGTAAACTGTCTGAAAAACTGACCAATAACCCTTAAGCCCGAAGTCTCTGCTGTGGATGGTTCATTTGCGTCCAGCATTTCAGGCAGCGATTTTATAAGGCGATAAAGCGTTAGAATTTCCCATTCATATGCATTCATGTGATTTCCATTTACAGAACAATCTTCTGGCTTCTGGTGCCAATGATTCTGAAGTTTTCATATGGGACCTAAATAATTTCAGTGTGCCAATGACCCCAGGAGCCAAATCCCAGGTAAGCGGCAGTGATGTGCAGGAGTTTATACCATGTAAGGGGAAAGTAGACCAGCTGCTTTATTAGCGTCACTCGCAGATATGCAGCGTATAAGAGAACTGTACAATACCCCTTTAAGGAAGTTCAATTTAAGGAGTTGAATATTTGTCAATCGTTTGCTCTTGGCTGTCTTAGAATAAAGTTATGAGACTTATTAAAGGGGTATCCTCACCACATTAACTTTAAACATATAGGCAAAGGTAAGTGAATTTAATTACCATTTGCTTCATATCGGAGCAGTTTTTATCTCCTGCTTGTGTACACAAGCTTCCACTACCTCTCATTGCTTTAGCAGCCCTGGCAAGGATGGTGATATTATTCCTTGCTGTGTCTTTTCAGCAGTACGGGAGCCTGTTTGATTCTTACTGACAAATTTTAACCCTTTAGAGCTCTGTAGCCTTGTGTCCGGCTGTATGTCCGGCTGCTTAGACCCCTTCATCAATAACATCCGTCTACCAGGCTAGGCTAGGAATAGCAGAGCTGAAATGTCAGAACCACCCACAGCCTGAACAGGGGATGAAAGCCTTAAAGGAGTTGTCTCATTATGAGCTTTCAGCCTGTCAGTGAGCCTGGTAAGTTGAACTGAGGGGCGTGCTAGCTTGTCTGTCTCTTCTGCTCCCTCTCCCCCCTCCCATCAGCACACAGGCAGCTACGTAACTTCTATACAGGGGGGGGAGGGGGTTTGCTGCCAGAGTTCACCCTGTGTGTGCCTGCCTAGGTCTGTTGCAGGAGAGGGCTGATCTATGAGTGTAGAGAGCTCTGTGAAGCTGCTGTGTATGCTAATAACAGAGCAGAGAGGATGCAAGTGTTCCTATACCCTCTGCTTAGCTTACAAGTCTCCACATCTCCAGCAACAACAAGGGAAGTGTTACTATACTCAGGATGTCTCACTAATACAGGAGAGCATAAAGTATTCACATGCCTGATCTGTATAGCATTAGTATAGTCACAGTTCCAAAGACACATCATGATTATAGTAACAGACAGGGTCACTGCTGTCACATCTATCTGTGTAGAGAGCAGGAGGAAGCAGGCACACACAGGGTTAATCCAGGAAGCAGGGACACAGATGCCAGAGTCCTCCCTCCCCCTCCTTCCACTACAGAAGCATTCTGTGCGGGAGGGGCTCTCTGCTCTGACCTGTCTTCAAAGACTGAGGAGTCATAAAGACCTGACAGCCAGTAAGATAAGGATCAACAGGTCGGCTGCTATAGAGATTTGAGGAGCTGATGCACTCCTGCTAACAGGGCTAGCTCAAAATCAGTAGGACATATGTAATGAACATATATTGCAAAGCTGCTTGTTTTTTAAAGATCTTTTAATTAAAACCCAATCATTGTAGCGAGACAACCCTTTAAGCTGACTGTGCAAGCTCTGTGAAACTGCATGGTGAGGACCCCCCCTCCCCCCCCCAACTCACACCTTTAAGGCTTGTGTATTCCTTAATTCTTATTTGTCCAGCTTTGTAAATGGGCAGGGGTTCTTATAGGAATGTTATAAGCAGCACTGCCTCTATCACTGCTGAAAGTGCCTCCACCCCACAACATTTTTAAGATCTAGAAAAGAAATAATAATTACAGTTCACAGCATTAGCATAAAGGGATTTTCTTTTTAATGACCTCAGGGAGCCAATATTTAGAAACTGGACTAAGTATGGACTTAAGTATGTTCCTTAACTTATTATTTACCTGCTGATTAATGGTAAATAATGTGGTCATTTAAAGGGACACTTTTGTAAGAGTATTTTTGTTAAAATCAATAACGGGGAAAATGTTTTATATATATATATATAAAATTTTTATTTTTTTTCATTTCGGCAATCCTATCCAATTAAAAGTGCATATGAAATCTTTCTCTTCTCTGACTGATACTAAAAAGATACAACTCTTGGATGGCAGGGCAGACTGATCTCCATTTATCCACATGTAGTCTCCTTATAAATAGTTGGTAATGATTGCTCTATTGTACTCTGGACGGACCCAAAAAAACTTAGACTAGGGCACTGACACGAGAAATACATGAAAGGATAATGGGTTAATCTTTCCCTGCACTGTGAAGGTTTCCAGCTTTCTTTACACATTTTAGATCCTGATTATAAGACTTAACTCTTTCAGGACCTTAGTGGACCCGGAGGAGAGCAGTCAAGCAATCATCAAAATTTGATGAGGAGACGTCACAGAGATAATGGAAGAAGTTATGTACACAGGGGAACTTTAACTTTTTTTTTTTTCTTAATCAAGAAAGCCAACTACCCAATTTTTTTAAAAAATGTAATAGTCACAAATTGTTTGTCAATATGTGAATAAAAAATTGTTGATCGTATCCCTTAAAAAAAAAATAAAAAAATTGTGCACAAATTCTTTTGTTCCTGCAGAGCTGCATGTCATTCAAGCTGGTGTGAGCGCAAAGGGGTGCAGTTATGTTTGCATCTTGTCCCACTTAGACTGGTTAACCAGAGCCTAAAGTAAATGCAGAGTACAGTCCCTACAAAATGTAGAGCCCAGACTAGATCCCAGAGTAAATACAGGCCCCAAAATAAATGCAGAACCCAGACCAGATTGCAAGGTAAATGCAAATCCCAGACCATACACCAGGGTAAATACAGATTAGATCCCAGCGGATACATGCCCCAATATAAATGTGGACCCCAGAGTAAATACAGACCCCAAAATAAAAGTGAATGCGGATCCCAGAGAACAGAGGCCCCCAAATAAATGTAGACTCCAGAGTAAATACTGTCCCCAAAATAAATGTTGTTACAGACCATATCTCAGAGTAAATGCAGAGTCTAACATAATTACAGACCAGATGCCAAAATAATTAATTCCAAATAGGACCCTTTTGATAAATACACATCCGAGAGCAGATGCTAGAATACCTACAGACCCCGGAGTAAATTCTGGTCCTAGATAAGTACAGGCCATAGACCAGACCGCCCAGAAACAGTGCTCCTAGTATATCTACTGGCACCCAACACTTCTTCCACATCCTTGAGACACTGTATTTGCTGTATAGGCTTTGGCAATGGATCAGGGTATATGCCGTAATCTGTGCAGATCCTTCTGAAAACTAGGGCATACACCAGTGTCTAGGGGTCATCACACTTGGCAGTTTTGTGGCATTTGGTGCCACTTTTCACATGTGTAAAATAACAGCAATTATTGCTGATGGAAGTGACTTTCCCCAGCATTGGCCGTCTGGGTAGCAACCCTGGGTGTGATCGCGTTCCATGCACTGTGCCCTTTTTCCCTATTTCTGAGGCTTGTACTTGCAAGGGGTGAGATGTCCACTTCTTCCTCGGAGCTCCCTACCAAGAGTCCTTTCTCAGTGGCCTCATTCGCCTTTAGTAGCAGCGCTGTTGGGCCTTTGCAGCCAATGGATTGACAGTACCAAGACCCCCATGATCACCATCCTCTGCTGCTTCATAGACACACAGCTCGCCTTCCTATTGCTGGGAATGAGCCTGACCAGAAAAGCTTAAAGGGGTTTTGCCACGATCTAATTTCATACCTCCTGTATCCAGCTCTGTGTGCTCAGAAGGGGGCGTGTGTGATGTGTTTGAATTGCATATCACGTGACCCAGCAGGATGCCATTACCATGCCTGTCCTCTCTGTAGTCAAAGAAAGGTCTGTTTATGTAAAACATTATGAGTAGCTCAGAGGTAAAGTTTTTGCCTCCAGGCATAAGGGTCCCATGTTCAGATCCCTGCAGGAACCAAACCTTTTTTTTTTTTTTTTTTTTTCTTTATCAATGCACAGACCTGATTGGGGTTTATTTTTTATTTATTTGCACTGTTTGACAAATTACTAAGGAGTACAGAGGACGGGAGTAGAGTGACAGCACCCAGGGTTTGAACACTCAGTAGCTGCCTGAGAGGAGAGGTGATGTCTGAGCATGTGCGACCAGGACAGAGGAGCTCTCATCACTGGTCGTATCCCCTGGAGACGAGCTGTAAACAATGGATCACTAAAGGAGCAGCTAAAACAAAAATGGTGAAGAATTTGTAATAATAATGAATGGTGAAAATGTTTATTTCATTTGCAAACTTCCCACGTCAATTTTACTTTGTGGCAGCACCCCTTTAAATTTAACTCCAGCTCGTATCACTTGGCAACAAGCTATAAACATCAGATTTTGAACCAGTGTTCTGTGAGTGACTATGTGGGAAGCTACTGAAAATATTTGATTGCAGTCACATTTTGCATACAAGAAAGCCATTTAAGGGGTCCAAAGAACTTGTCATTGTGGCAGAGGTAATAGAACTAGAACTGTGATCGCATCCGCTAAGCAGCCCCAAAAATGTCAGAGAATGAAAAGTGTTTGCTAGTCTTGTGACGCCCATGGTCGCAGTCAGTGAATGCCGCTGGAACTTATCCTGTATCTATTTCCAGAGCTGCAGACTGGCTAGGAGGGATCGTAGGTCACTGGCCAGGTTGTGCTGTGCTTGTAGTCCCCTATATAGCACTTCTAGGGGGATTTTTAAACGGTGTAATTGCATCCATTAGTAGAACTCTTAGGACTAAAAGGGGTTATCTCAGTACATTGATTCATCTCACCTCAGTCCTGTTTTCTTGGTTTCACTTTGAATTCAGGGGCATGTTTACCGGCTTCTACTAGGCTGCAGTAGAAGCCAGGTCTGTAGCTATAGCAACCAGTGCTGGCAGCCTATCAGGAGAGATCAAACAGGACTGTAGCTATAGCAACCAGTGCTGGCAGCCTTTCAGGCGAGATCAAAGGGGTCTGTAGCTATAGGGACCTGAGGAGCTGATGCAGCCCATACAAGAGGGGATATCTCAGAATAGGTAGAACACTGTTAATGGACATATATTGCAAAGTGACTTGTTTTTGCAAGATCTTTAACATAAAAAGCAATCCTTGTAGTGAGACAACCCCTTTAACATGAATGTCCTTGCACGATTGGACTGTTCTAGTGATGGTGCGTTGGCTTTGATGAGTTATTTGCTATTTAGTTCTTGTATTCTCTTACACCCTGCTCTAAGAGAAATAGGGAAATGCATTGCCTAATGGAAAACCTTCTGCAATCCTCCTCCTCTCTCTTGTGTGCTGACATTATGTACAATCTATATCTTGTGTAATTGATTATTTTATATGTCCAGCCTGTAGAAGATGTCAAAACTGTGTCCTGGAACCAGCAAGTGCAGCACATTTTATCCTCTGGCCATCCTAGTGGTAAAGCTGTGGTGTGGGACCTCCGTAAGAACGAACCGGTCATTAAAGTCAGTGACCACAGTAACAGGGTAAGTGCATGACTAGTACCTGTAGATTACAAATCAGCCATAACATTATAACCATTGACAGAGGAAAGGAATAGTATCCGTCTGGGGGTGGGATATGTTAGGCAGCAAGTGTACAGTCCTTAAAGGGAACCTGTCACACTGAACATGTTATCTGATCTGTGTGCAGCATGTTATAAAGCAGGAAGAGCTCGATTGATAAATAGTTTTATGGGTAGAATTTTTCGGTAGAATTTGTATTTTATTGATTTTTAAATTCCTGCTTATTCTGGGTTAAGGAGTCCAGTGGGCGGTGTTATCAGTGACTGACAGCTTTCCTTTTGTGGAAGTGTGCGTAATCATTGATAACTCCACCTACTGGACTCCTAAACCAAGAATAAGCAGGAATGTAAATGAAGAAAGTAAAAGTTCTGCCGAATCTTTCCCCACAGAAGAATATATCAATCTGCTCTACAAGCTGCTGCACACAGATCAGATAGCATGTTCAGTGTGACAGGTTCCCTTTAAATTGATGTGTTGGAGGAAAAAATGGGCAAAAGTAAAGCTTTTTCAATGACATCGAAAAATGCACAAAAACACAAGTAGAAAAAAAAAGCGCATGTTTTTTTGAATGCAAGGGATCTGATAACTCGGTTTTGGAACAAACACAACATTTGGGTGGATTAAAAATCACATGCGTTTTTCGTGCTTGCGTTTTTGATGCTGTTTAAAAAAAAAACAAAAAAAAACAGAAACGCAACATGTGATCCCAGCATCGGGATCGTTTTACCTTAACAAGGGCTATATTGTGATGCCTAGACAATTGGGTCAGAACAGCTGCAAGTTGCTGTGGGTTTTTCACACTATACAGTGGTTAGTGATCAAATAAGGACAATCGACAACAGGGTCATGGGCATCCAAGATAGAATCTAAATCCTTATCAAACTCTGAACATGTAAATGTATCTTTAAAGTAACTCATCATATACATGATATCATAGAACAGGTATAAATGGAAGAGGAAGCCAAATTGGTAAAATAGTATAGAAAAACAAGGACTAATTTTTTTTCCTTTTTAACTCTAACTCACAGGTGTCAAACTGCGGCCCTCCAGCTGTTGGGAAACTACAACTCCCATCATGCATTTGTATAATCTATAACAGTGGGCATTATGGGAGTTGTAGTTTCCCAACAGCTGGAGGGCCGCAGTTTGACACCTCTACTCTTAACTAAACAAACCTCAAATTGATGAGAGCTTTATTAATATTAACCTAAAAGCTGCTAACTATGGTGGCGCTTTATAAAGACTATTGGAATTCTCATTCTCAAAAGATGCAGGTAGAGTTTTCTTCACTTAAAACATGAATAAGTGGAGCATTGCTCTATATCCATTATGTGAATGCAAGGGGTTCTTCACCGCTTAAAAAAAAAAATGTAATGCTCCTTGGTCCCTATGACAAAAAAAAACTCAGCCAAGCCAGCATCGCTCTGCTCTGTACTGAGGAGGGGCAAACACCCTGAAACGGCTGTCTACAGATGAGTGATGCAGGCTTGACTAAATATCCCTTTTGCTTTCCAAAGACCCAGTGGGTCAAAAGCAAATTGAGGATTTGTTACATCCAACAGAGGGTGCTTGAGCTTCTCAGCGCCTTTCCCACAATTCCTTGTGATATAAAAAAACAAACAAACCCTGCACTCGCTCTCCTCCGGTTCCAGATCTTTGAGTTTAAAATAAAATGGGTTGTTTGAGGCCTTTAATTGCTGATATATATTTTTTTTATCTGTCTGTGTCCCATAAACCAATCACATGCTGACGCACTGCTATGTGTTTTGCTCCACAAGATGCACCTTTCAGGAATGTTGTGGCACCCGGAGATCGCAACTCAGCTTGTCCTTTCATCTGAAGACGATCGGTTACCAGTCGTTCAGGTTTGGGATCTCCGCTTTGCTAGTTCTCCCCTGAAAATGCTGGAGAATCACACAAGGTAAGGATAAGACGGGTCCACTTTCCTGTGTAGTTTTACACTGCGGCTGTCACATCCCTTTGGAATTGTTAGGCCATGTTCACACGGCTTATTTTGGGACAGATTGGAGCCGTACTGCACGCCGTATTTGCGCTTCAGTACGGCTCCAATCCGTCCCTGTCATAACGGTAATCCACAGTTCACATAGACACAGTTCTCATTCCGTCGCTCCTCCCTGCTCAGCGAATCCGCTGCGGGGGAAGAAAGTGACATGCACATTATTTACGGCGCGTACGCCCCCGGCCCCGCCCCTTATTCAAGCCGTATTGCGGTTGGGATCCGTCCCGCAACTACGGCTTGAATAAGCCGTGTGAACACGGACTTAATACAAAGGTATAAGGTTTTTAAAATTGAAATGGCTTCAAATTCTGCCATTTATCATGAGTAGCTGTGTGGAGTAGATGGTGTCATAGACTGTATGGTGAAAAAAGACCTCTCTCCAAGTTCAACCAAGGTGGGGAAGGATATTGATGAAGGGAGGGTTAGAGGGAATTTTTAAGCTTTGTTTCCCTTAAGGTATGTTCACATGGCGTAAATTGGCACGTATTTCACTGCGTCTAGCGCGTTATACGAAATGCGCGCCGCCATTACGGTAATCCATAGCTCTCAATGCGGTGCGTACTGTACGTGCCGCAATTACGCAGTGTGACATAGCCTTAGGGTGCATTTGCACAACACAGACAAAATACTGGTTGGGTTTTTTGACCAGTATGTTGTTTTTGTTTTTTTTTTGGGCATGCAGGGGGACAGTTCTGTCTGCAGTTTGCGGATTCAAGCCGCCCTTCTTCACACTCACATGTTCATGTTCTGCCTAAAAATCGGGCTGAAGAATGACTATGTTCTAAGTTTTTCGTTATGCCAGAGGCGTCAAAAACAGTATGGCGGAAAATCCGTGCAGTGTTGACTGCTGAACGGATTTTCTATTTAAATCAATGTGAATAGTTGACAGTCAGTTTACAGAGGCTTTCAAATCCGAAAACTGTCTGTAAAAATGACTGAAAACCCTGCTGTGGTGATTCATTCCTGATCCCAGAATTGCCATCAGACTGGCTCTAGATGTTTTATATGGCTGCGTAAACATTAATATTATTTATTTGTAAGTGGTTATGTAATCATTTCTTGAAACCCTCACCTGTTCCTGCTGTGACCAGCTCCTTAGACGGCTATTCCATATATTCACAGTTCTCACAGTGAAGAATGCTTTTCTCCTCTGGAGATTGAATCCTCTTTTTTTTTTTTTTTCTCCAGACGAAGGGAATGTCCTTTTGTGTATTTAGGGGGTTTTAAATTAAATAGCTTTGTGTAGGGGCCATTTATATATTATATTAATTAATCATGTATACTCGGAGCCGTCTTTCTTTTAACCTCTCCCCGTGTTTGAGGGCAGTTACACGCTCATTTTTGACAACCATTACTAGAGCTGTTGATAAAACGCTTTCATATTTTCTCCATGCAGGGGTATTCTGTCAATTTCTTGGAGCAAGGATGACCCGGAATTACTACTTAGTAGTTCAAAAGACCATCGTATAATCTGCTGGAATCCCAGCACAAGTGAGGTTAGTTCATTTTGTTCCCTTTAATTTCGAAGCTCGTTTTTTTTTTTTTTGGTTGTTGCACAATGAGGAGGATAAGGAGAAGCTATTACTAATGATGTATGTGACCATAGGACAAAACTTTAGCACAATAGGCTGAACTTGATGGATGTCTGTGTTTTGGCCTTACAAACTACCGTATATACTCGAGTATAAGCCGAGGCACCTACTTTTGCCCAAAAAAACTGGGAAAACTTATTGACTCGAGTATACGCCGCTAGAAAGTGACCTGCCAATTATCTCCCCCCTCGGCGTATTCGCCGCGCCGAAGAGGAGACGTAATCCATAGTTCTCTATGAGAACTGTGGATTACCGTAATGACCGGGATGTTTTCAGCCCGTAATAGGCGCACTCCGGCGCGTAATTACGGACCGAATTACGTCCTGGTTTAAGCCGTGTGAAGATGGCCTAAGTTTAAAAGAGGGTAAACAAAAACAATCTGGTATTAACAATAACATAAAAAGTAAAAAAAAATGTAGCTCAATCAGCAACCAAGCTGAAACCTAAGAGTTAAAATCCTTAAAAACTGGATTCCTCCTCATCGTCTGTATGTCAAAACAGAGCTTCAACATTAGCTGCTGTGAGGTTATCTGCCTAGACATGGTTATCGTCACTGAGTTCGCAGTCATCACCATCACTACCGTCATTCTCAAACAAAGCGCTGTCTTCACTTCCATCCATAGCATTACTGATGCCACATTTCTTGAAGCCGCGTTGCACCATTTCCTCTGGAATCTCTTCCCATGCATCACGCACCCACTTTGCTATCAATTCTATGTCGGGCTTCTTCAGATTTCCAACTTTTGTCAGTCGGCCTTGACCAGCTGACATCCATTCATGCCACATCTTTTCGAACACGGTCTTTAAAAGGGTTTTTAATTAAAGCAAACCTCTGGGGGCCCTGCAAAAACAAAATGTAAGCCCATCGGAATAACGGCCAAAGTAATTTTGAGAAGACTTTGCCAATTTTTTACGTCATCAATGTGTGGGCTCTGAACATATCCCAAACTAGCAATGATGGTTTTTTTTTTAAGGCTGCTCCGGGTCTTTCCTTTCCAAATTTCTTCCAGCCATTTTTTTTTGTTCCGTCTTCATCCATCCACCCTTTTAATATTGCGCCCCACAAATAATTCCGTGGTGGGAATTTGACCTTTTTAAGGCAAGGTCTTTTTTTTAAAAAATAATGAGGGAACGAAGCTACGGCCCTTTAAAGCCAAACATGAAAAGAACGACTGTGAAATTTGTTTTTTTCATTTCCTGTGGTTCTGAGTAAAAATAGTTTTGTCTCCCAAATTTGCCACAGTTCTGTTGCTTGGAAGATCAAAGGTCATAGGTGTTTCATCCATATTCCCAATATCTTCCCAATCATAGTTATGAATTTTTTCTTTGTTTTATGATGAATGAATGGAATGAACATCACTTTTTTCCTCAAGGTCTCTTGGCAACTTCCTGTGAAATTTTTTGTTCTTTGCCGCAAACATAGGGCCAAATCTATTCATTGAAAACGGGTTACAACCATCCGCTGACGCAACAAAATTTTCAATGCCCGGTGCTTTTAATTTATTCATCTTAGCCACTTGAAGGGCACATAAGCGAATTCCCATTCGTGTTAGGCCGTGTTCACACGGCTTATTCCCGACGGATTTGTGCGTCGTATTGAGCGCACAAATCCGCTGTGAATAAGGGACGGGGGCGGGGGCGGGGCGCGGCGGGGGCGCCGCTCCCGGCCCCATAAAACAATGCAATGTTATGGCGCGTCCCGCGCCGTAAATAATGTGCATGTCACTTTCCCCTTCTCCCCCCGCGCGGGATTCGCCGAGCGGGGAGGAGCGACAGGAATCCACTGTTTCTCAATGAGAGCATGGATTACCGTAAAATTTCTGCCGCGGATTGGCGCAGTACTGAAGCGCAAATCCGGCGCACAGTACGGCGCCAATACGCGGCAGAATAAGCCGTGTGAACGGGGCCTTACACAGTAACCATTTTGACGACACTCCATAACCCATTTATGCAATTCAGTCTCAAGAGCCCCATATGAAGTTGTTAAAACCACTCCCAGCTTTTTTTGCCTTTGGAATCTTTTCCAAGTCACTTTCATTTTCCCCACTCCCTCACTTGTTTTTTCGTCAACACAAAAACTCCCTACTTGCAATACTGTTGCTTTCTCTGCTCTTGACACAACCTGAAGTTTAAAACCTAGCTTCGGATGACCTCCGTTTTTGTTTTTGGGCCAGGGTTAGAAGTATTGGGATCCATTTCTAAAAGGATAAAAAAAGACTTTGATAAAGTAAACCCTTTCCTATTAGCAGGAATAGACAGTTTAATGCCCCCCTTTGGGCTGTTTTATAGCCACATAGGCATGTAAAAGGCAATTTAAATGTCCTCCATAGGCAATTATAGGCAGGTAATTGCCCCCCAATATGCAGGTATAGGCAATTAAAAGGCGGGTAATTGTCCCCCAAGCAGTTTAGGTAGGTAATCCCCCCCCCCCCCCTCAATGCAGTTTATAGGTAATTTACATCCGGTATATTTCCCCTGAAGGCAGGTATAGGGAGGTTATGGCCTCCCCCAAGGCAGGTATAGGGAGGTTATTGCCTCCCCCAAGGCAGGTATAGGGAGGTTATTGTCTCCACCAAGGCAAGGTATAGGCAGATATAGACCCCCCCCCCCCCCCCCCCCCCCAAAAAATGCAAGTACTTACCTCAATCCCCCGTTGCTCCGCCTCCTCGTCTCTCCGCCTCCCGGCCGCTCTGTCTTGTTGCAGGCACAGAGCACGTGATGTCATCAGGCCGCGCAGGCAGTGTGATGTCACGCTGCCTGTGCCGGATACTCTGGACAGCCGCGAGTCTGCGGCCGTCCGGAGTCCACTGCGGAGCAGGAGTGCTCGCTCTCTGCTCCGCAGTGGTATCTTCCCCTCTATGCGCTCACAGAGGAGTCGCATGCAGGTGAAGAGATTGCCGACAGCGCCCAGGCCACCGCAGCGCCCGGACACTGTGCGCTCACCTCGCATTCATTAAAATGGGCCCCCTGAGGAGTCGCTTATAACTAAAGTGTCTCCTCTCCGGCGCTCGGGCCCATCGCACGCGCCCGAGCACCACAGTGACTCGAGTATAAGCCGAGGGGAGATTTTTGAGCACATTTTTTGTGCTGAAAAACTCTGCTTATACTCGAGTATATACGGTATGTAACTGGTGACAATTACAAACTGATAACCTAATGCCTTCTGTATATGAATATATGCAAAGAGTGTCCGCCAGCAGCTTCAGTTGACCACCAGGGGAGGTTTATTTTTTGCAGGTGTTGCCGTATTGAACAATGTCGCCTAGTTTTACAGGGGTTTTCCCATTTTGGACATTTATGGCCTATTACTAGAATAGGCCATAAATGTCTGGAAGGTGTGCAGGTCCCAAAGGTGGGACCAACACCTCTAGAAAACAGGCCCCTTACACTTCCTGTTCGGATTATAGTAGTGTTTCCACGATAGACTTTGATGGCATATCTCTAGAATATGTCATCAGGGTATTGGAAGTGATGGTCCGCTTTGGGGAATTCTCAGGGTTTAAGATTAATAAAGACAAATGTCAATTACTACCACTGCGATCGCATAACACGATTCCTAGTCATTCTGTGGAGGTTGTACGCTCTCACCTGACCTATCTGGGGATCAAAGTTGCTTCAAAGGGAGCATTAATGTACCAGCTGAATTATTCACCTTTAGTCAAAAAAATACTTGAGGAATTAGACAGATGGAGGGATCTTCCTCTGTCTATTATGGGCAGAGTGCAGATAATTAAAATGACAAGTTTTGCGAGACTGCTCTACCCCTTACAAAATATACCACTGTTAATTAAGCACACCGATATAAATACGCTTCGAAGGGCCTTTTCAAAATTTATTTGGAAGGGAAAGCGTTCGCATATACATTATGATAAAATGACGTTGGCGAGGATGCAGGGGGTGCACAATTGCCCAATATCAGGATATATAATTTGGCCTCTATGTGGAGACATGTAAGAGATTGGTTAGAGGGTACAAGCTTGTTCTCCAATACGGAGCTGGAATCCCAACTGACATCCTCATGTAGCCTACTGTCTCTATTGCACCTGCCGATGAGACTACTGTCTTTGGATATCAGAAGCAGCGAAGTTCCACCTTTGGCTACTTGGAGACATGTAAGGAGATGATTCAGGCGTCCCATGTATATTTCTCTGTTTATGCCTCTTTGGGATATGCCAGCCTTCCGCCCGGGTAAGGAAAGTAAGCTATAACACAGGTGGAAGCAAAAGGGCATCGGAGTGTTGGGGAGTCGACAGGATCGCTACTTAAATGGGAAGAGGTTAACACAAAATTCCTATTGAGAGTGAACCAAATATAAGCAAATAGAAAGTTTCTGCAAAGCTAATGTCACACACCTCCAGTCTCTGGGAGAGACGACTGAATTTGTCGAGCTTACCAAACCCAGAGAGAGTAAAGGTTTATTAGCTAAAATTTATTCTATCTTGCAGGCGAAGGGTAGTGAGGGGCTAATGGGTACACTTTTTAGGTATTGGGAGACACCGCTTTAAGACGCAGACATCTCCCATAAAATTTTGAAAGCTATGACTCTGGTGCGCAGCTCTATTGCTAACGAGCAGTGGAGAGAAATTCTTTTCAGATTGACACACAAATCCATATATGCCTTTGATGGACCTTATGGCCAAGACAGATCTCAGTATCTGACGGCTTGTCCAAAATGTGGACTAGGAAAGGCAGATCTTTTTCACTTTATGTGGTGGTGTCCGGGTATTCTGGAATTTTGGCGACTGGTAAAGAAATTTATTGCAGACACCTGGGAATGCTCCATTTCTTTTGACCCACAAGGTCTCCTGTTTCATTTTGTAACTAGGGAAATCTCTGGTGTTGGGAGAGAAGAAGCCTTAGTTACATTTAAAGGAATTCATGTTACATCACTAGCAGCAAAGAAATGTATTCTGAGACATTGGATTGATGACTCTATCCTGACGCTGTCTGAGCTCCGGGATTGTTTGAAGCAAGTCCTATACTTTAGAAAAGTAACAGGCGGAGAAAAATAAAGACAATGACTCAAAGGGGTTTTTAACCCCTTACCGACATTTGACGTACTCATACAGCAATGTTGGGTAGGGGTTCCCGCAAATTGACGTATGAGTACGTCAGGGCGATCTTGCACGCTCACAAGCGGAGCGCTCAAGCTCACGGCATGGAACCAGCGGTCTATTACCGCTGGCATCATGCCGCATCCCCCACTCCGGCCGCGGGGGATTAACCCCCCGATATCGCGACATCGTGGTCGCGACATCGCGGCTGCGGGCGGCAGGAGTGAGCTCCTGCTGCCCGCGATCACCCTGCCTTCCAAAAAACTGATTTAAAAGCGATCATAAAGTCTTGTACCCCCAAAAATTATACCAATAAAAACGTCAACTCATCCCGCAAAAAAAAGTCCCTACACCGCTCCGTACACAGAAAAATAAAGTTATGGCTCTCAGACTGCGGCGATGCAAAAACGTGTTTTCCTTTTCAAATAAGTGTTTTTATTGTGTTAAAGCATTAAAAAAATATACAAATGTGGTATCGCTGTAATCGTATCAACCTGCTGAGTAAAACTAGCATGTCATTTATACCGCACAGTGACAGCTGTAAAAAATAAAAATAAAAAACACTACCATTATTGCTGTATTTTTACAAAATGCCTCACAAAAACCTTAATAAAAAGTGATCAAAGCATCACATGCACCCCGTAATGGTACTAATTAAAACATCAACTCATCTCGTAAAAAGCAAGCCCACAAAAAGCTTCGTATGCAAAAAATTAAAAAAGCTATGGCTGTCATAATAGGACAACATAAAAACGCAACTTTTTATAAACTCTTTTCTATTGTGTAAAAGTAAAAAAACATAAACTATATAAAATTGATATCATTGTAATTGTACTGACCGCATAGTAAACTTATCCTGTCATTTATCCCGTGCGGCGAACACTGTAAAAATGAAGCCCAAAAAACAATGGCGGAACTGCGTGCGTGCGTCCTCCTCCCCCCCCCCCCCCCCCCCCCCCGCCCTCATTTTCATGGCACAATGCTAAAAAAAACCAACGGAACACCTGTGCGCCCAAAATGCAAAACACACCCTTAGATGAGATCCCTGAGGGGTGTTGAATCTAAAATGGGGCAACTTCTGGTAGGTTTCACCTGTTCTAGTACTTTGGGGGCTTTGCAGATGTGACATGGCCCCACCAATATCTGTGCGCCAAAAGCCAAATAGCACTCCCTCCCTTGTACACCCTCCCTATGCGCCCAAATGCATTTTTACACCCACATGTAGGGTATTGCCGAACTTGGAAGAAATTGCATAACACAATTTTGGGGCTTTTTTTTTTTACAGGATTCCTTGTAAAAATTAAACATTTTCAGCTAAAATTGCAGATTATTGGAAAAAATATATTTTTTTTATTTTCAGAGCCGAACGCTAAAAATTTGTGACACACCTGTGGGGTCAATATGCTCACTGCACCCCTGTATATATTCCTTAAGGGGTGTAGTTTCCAATATGGGGTCTTTTTAGGGGTATTTATTAAGTTTTGGAACCTT
This sequence comes from Phyllomedusa bahiana, assembly GCA_025379985.1. Taxonomy (NCBI): domain Eukaryota; kingdom Metazoa; phylum Chordata; class Amphibia; order Anura; family Hylidae; genus Phyllomedusa; species Phyllomedusa bahiana. The sequence continues at coordinate 115,864 of JAODAL010005384.1, read as the reverse complement.
AGGGTGTCCGCAAACCTGAAATGGCGCCTAAATAAAATCGTAATGAAAATGAGGCCCCAGAGACCAGTAGGTGCTCCTCCTATTCTGAGGCTTGTGGTTGAGCCAAATAGCGCACTAGGGCCACATATGGGATATCTCTGAAAACGGCAGAATCTGCGAAACCAAATTAAGTTGCATTTCCCTGATCACATTTACCGTATTCTTGTGAATAATGGCTAAAAATTGAAAATCTGCAAAAAAAGTGAAATTTTGAAATTTCACCTCCCACTTTGCTTTAATTTCTGTGAAATATCTAAAGGGTCAACACACTTCTTAAATGCTTTTTTTTAAAAAAAACTTTAAAGGGTGTAGTTTCTTAGATGGGGTCATTTATTGGGGGTATCTAACATACAGGCCCCTCAAAGCCACGTCAGAACTGGACAGGTCCCTAAAAAAATCTATTTTGCAAATGTTCTTGAAAATGTGAAAAATTACTACTATATTTCTAAGCCCCTTAATGTGGTACAAAAAAAAAAAAAATTTAAAAAATGCCAACCTACGGTAGACATATTGTAGATGCTAGTTATAAACTATTTTGAGTGGAATAACTTTCTGTCTTACACGGAGAAATTTTTGAACTTTGAAAATTGCTAATTTTTGCAAATTTTCATGATATTTTTATATTTTTCACAAATAAACAAGGAATTTTTAGACCAAAATTTCTTACTAACTTAAAGCACAATGTGTCACGAGAAAACAATCTCTGAATCACATAGATAGGTAAAAGTGTCAAAAAGTTATTCTCACATAAAGTGACACATGTCAGATTTTAAAACCAGGGCTCTGTCAGGAAGGCCAAAACTGGCTCCGGCGGTAAGGGGTTAAAGAAATGGAAAACTTTTATTTCTAAACAATACAATGCTGATGAGATTAAATCATTGCTGGAACCATTCCAATACACTGAGCACTATCTCATGGAGAAACTGAAAGGTTCACCAGGGAGATTAGACTTGGGGGATTAACACGGGAGGGCAGTAGTGCACACTATATTGGGTTCAGTTAGGGGGTGGGTATGGGAACTGTTTCTTTGCCAATGTTTAACCTTTGATGTTCAGAAGGAGGGCAAGGGTGGGGAGAAAATTTAAAAATGTGCGGAGACAGAAGATACGCTATTGATGGATATTTTGCTAAAGTGTATCCTAACTGTACGTGATTGCTTGTATAATCATAATTGTGGAATTTACTGTTACTTTGTTTATGTCTGTATAGACTGTCTTCCGCAATAAAACATATTTAAAAAAAAAAAATAAAAAAAATATGCCATCAAAGTCTGATGTGTGCGGGTCTCGCCTCTGGGACTCCTGCCCGTCTCGGGTACAGGCCTCTGAAAGTTAAGGCTCAGAATAGAGAGCTGGTCACACGACTCTCTATTCTGTTTTGTTGGAGTTTTAAATACAGCTGAGCACACCTCTGTCCTGGGAACTACTATAAAACAGAATGTAGAGTCGTGAGCAAGTGCGGACAGCCCTGCATTCTGGGAGGTAAGTTTCGGAAGCCAGTTTCCAAGGTAGACGCAAGTCCCACCTCTAGGACCTGCACAATCAATCTAGCGATTCTAGTACAGGTGGGTGGTGTGTTTGGCTGTATCGTAGAACAGAATGGAGAGTCGTGCACAAGCAATACCATCTCTCTATTCCGAGCCGTACCTTTTGGAGGTCCTTTCCTGAGGTAGGTTAGGGTCCCAGAGATGGGACCTGCTCTTATCAGACTTTGATGGCATATCAGTTAGAGATGTCATCAAAGTCTATGGTATCCATTCGTTTCAATGGGTGTTTCCAATACAGCCTAGCATTTGCACCTGACTGTACTTGGCACTCCCCTTGAAGTGAATGGATTGTAATTTTTCATGTGCGGCCAGTTCTCAAGAGGTGCAGGTCCCAGATCACACATTTGTGACCCATTTTCTTTAAATCCCAATAAATGTTAAAGGGAAAAACCCCTTGATAAGAGAATGTGTAATCTCGGAGAGGGGTGTCATGGTTTATAGGGTTGGGAAATGTTATTGGTGTCATTGAGACATCTAATCTCGAGTTTAAAGGGGTTTTGCCACACTCATTTCATACCTCCTGCATCCAGCTCTTCAGCTCTGTGTGCTCAGAAGGGGGCGTGTAATTTGTTTGAATTGCATATCATGTGACCCAGCAGGATGGCATCACTATGCCTTTCCTTACTTTAGTCAAATGTCTGTTTATGTAAAGCATTGTGAGTAGCTGAGAGGTAAAGTTTTTGCCTCCATGCACAAGGGTCCTAAGTTCAAATCCCTGAAGGAACCAAACATGTTTTTTTTTGTTTTTTTTTTTTTCCTCTTTATCAATGCACAAACCTCGTTGAAGTTTCTTTTTTTATTTATTTGCACTTTTTGACTAATTACAAAGGGGGAACAGGGGGACGGAGGAAAGGGACAACACCCGGGGGTTTAAAACACTCAGTAGCTGCCTAAAGAGGAGAGGTGATTTTGGGAGAAAGCCCAAACCAGGACTGAGGGGGTTTCTCACCCCGGTCGAACCCCCTAAAAAACGAGCGTAAACAAGGGCACTAAAGGAGCAGCTAAAAAAAAAAATGGTGCAAAATTTTTTAATAAAAAAGAATGGAAAAAAATGTTTTTTTTAAATTTGGGCAAGCTTCCACGTAAATTTTTACTTCGGGAAAAACCCCCCTTTAAGTCTAATTTTTGGTTTACAAAAAACATTCTGGGGCTCTTGTATATAAAAAAAAAGCAACATGACAGCGCTTGGGATCAGCAGTTCAGTAATGCACTGCTCTGGCCTTTTGTCTCCTACAAAGGGTTTTTATTTTAACTTTCCACAAAAACAAAAAATATAAAAAAATTATCAAATGTATTCAAAGTAATTTTTATACCCAAAAAACATCCAAACATCTTCCTGCTCAGGGTTTTTTTTGGGGTTAGTTCGCGAGTAAAATTGGGAAATGAAAATTTTTCAAAAAAAAAAGCCCTAGGAATTCAGTACAAGCTATACTTTATTTTCTCCATTAATCTTCTCTGCCCCCAATTTTTGGAGAGAAAAAAGATTCCGTTTCTTTTGATTGCTTTAAAAAAGTGGAAATTTATTATTAAAAAATTTACATTGCTGTTCTGTTTTTGTTTCATTTAGAAGTTAGAGCTTTTTCTCATTTTCCTGTTTGTTTCCCTTTTTCCTCAGGTTTAAAACAATAAAAGTAGTGATAATCCCCCTTCCCAGTCATTAATGAAAGGGTTAAAAATTTTTTGGGCTTAACATGAAAAATTTAAAGCGCCTAATAAATTGTGGGAATTTGGGGCCCAATTTTAAATGAACCCCCCCCAACACGGGTTAAAAATCAGGCGCATGCTAGCGCTCGGGCGACAATTCGGGATCAGGTATACTACTTTGAAAGTGGAATACTTGTTTCAGCTTTTAATCCCCTTTAAAAAAATTGCTGTAGCGAAGCTAAAACCCCAAATAACCTAAAAAGCTAAAAACCCCTAAAAACCCAAATTTCTTCAGGCTTGCCTAAACCTACAAAAACCTTTGTTGTCATACACCCCCACTTTCATGTCTCCCCCCCTAAAACCCCCTGTTTTTTCCCCCTCCTTGTAGATTGTAAGCCCTCGGGGGTGGGGTCCTTTTCCCCTCTGTGTGCCAATTGCTTTACCCTTTTATCACTGTACTGGGGTTGACTTTTTTTAGGAAATGGTAACCCCCCTTTGAATGTACACCCCCCTGGAATAAAAGGGCGTTTAAAAAATTAATAAAATTTAAAAACTTCGTAGGGTTTTCCTTAGGCGCCCCCTGAAACCCGGTGCTTTTACAAAGCGCCAAGGCGTTATGCAATGCGCCCCCCGTAGTGGCAGGGCGGGAGATTTAAAAAATATTTGAACAGGGCCCTGCGCCTGATAAGGGAAACTGTAAAAATCCGATATCTGCTGAAACCCCCTTTCAAAAAATTTCCCCCTAAATGTTTTAAACAGGTTTTTCCATTTCCCTAAAGCATTATCACAAGGTTTCCCCTAAAATAGGGATTTCTGGGGGTTTTGATCACAAGAACATAGGGCTTGAGATCCCTACTGTTTAAAGGGAATGTGTCATCAAAAAATGACTCATGGTTTAATTCCCATTTTTATGTTAAACAAATTTTTTAGATTTTTTTTTTTTTTTTTTTTTTTTTTTTTTAATTTTCCATATCACTTTCAATATTTTTTAATTCTTTAGTCTTGCAGTTTTCACTTTGGGGGCTAGGCCTTTTTTGGATTTTCTTTAACACCGTCAGAGAGATGCGTTACAGTAGCTTCATGCACATAGGAGCCTTAAGACTGGGCTCCGGGCCCATGATTCTATAGGAGAGTTTTTTAGGCTCTGTTTACTGGGGAAAAAACACTGTGCAGGGGGGTGAAAGGGTGAACTTTTGACCACTCCTCTTTTGATGGTGGGTTTTTGTTAGATTTCATTTTCTGGTGTCCTCCTTTTATTTTTACCCCCTTTTGTGATAATGGCAGACAACTGAGAAAAACTTTTTGTACAGAAATAGAATGGCAGACTATTTTTTAGGCTTAGTGGCCAAAGTGAAAAAATGCAGGTCTTAAAGAATAATTAAAAAATTTTTTTTTGTGATATGGAAAAAAAAAAAAAAAAAAAACTTAAAAACTGTGATGAAAAAATAAAAAAGTGAGTTAAACAAGAAATCAATTTTTTATGAACCCCTTCCCCTTTTAAAGATATAATGCAGCTGATTGTGTATTTGGAGAGTACATGGGTGTCCTGGGCCCCAGTGATCAGGAAGTGAAGTCCTATTCCTGTTGATATGCCTTTTTACTGGTTATTGTGGGAAAATGCCTTTCTGTACAAATTTTCAAAAAAACTTGGGGACTCTCACATAAAAAAAAGTTAAAAAATTTTCACTGGAGAAAAAATCTGAACCCTATTGCGTGGATTGTAGCACTCATATAGAGTATGTCAATTCTGAGCCCTGATGCCTGATTTCATTTGTAAATCAAGGGGGTTAAATTAAAACCAGTCAAACCAGTGGTGCTTTGGGTGTTTTCCCGTGGGCCCGGGGGAATCCATCCGTCTTTCCCCTGCGTCTTTTTATGGTTGGGTTGTGTGGGACTTGTCCCTGGGGGGGAAAAAACCTAGGGGCTCAGCCGAGGGGCCCAACAAAAGGGTTTGGCCCCCTTTTGCCCACAAGAAAATCCTTTTTTGGTTTTTGCCAAAAAAGGTTTTAAGTTCCCCTCGATTTTCGTTTAACATAGGAAGTATCCCCCTGATTCGGACTGTAATGTGTTAAAACCCCTTTTTACTGTTTTCCCGAACCGATCCCTCCCAGGATCCCCCCCAAAAGAATGAACTATGGATTTAAAATCTATGGTGTGTAAAATCTGCGTTGTAGTTCACTGTTTTACAAATGGGGCAGGGGGCTAACTAAAAGGGAAGGCCCCATCAAACTTTACAAAAAAAAAAAGAAAAATTTTAATTTGGTCCTGCAAAATGAAAAAAAAAAATAGTGTCCCCAACCATCCCCACTGCCACTCCACCCCGTCCATCCCCCACCAGCCACTCACATCCCGGGTCACACCCCGCACACGACGTACTGATATTTCTGTATTTGGAAAAATTTCTTTGAACACACCTAGTAAATCCCCACCTACAACACACAATTAACATCACATACAGCCACACACAGACACACATATATTACAGTCACATCCACCCCACACTAGACACATTAATAATAATATATATTATTATATATAAAATATACACACTACTTCCTTTATCAATGCAATTTTTTTTTTTCATCATTTCCCCAGCCACCTACAGACACACAATAATTGAAGTGACACGGGGAACCCTTTAAGGGGGTGCACACCCCCGCGGATTTCTGCTTACGCCGGGAAAAGGATAGGTAACATTTCACCAAGGGTTACCGGGCCCTTTGGGGAAAAATGGAAGCCATGTATTTTTGTGGTTTCCTCAAAAGGGGTTAACAACTTTTCTGGGTATATGGCTCTTCACCCAAAACCTAAGGCTTCTTTTGGGGAGTACAAAGCTTGGGGGGGTCTTTTCCCCTTTTCCACCTGACCAATTTGGGGTAGCCGTTAAAAGCCTAGTCAGCTGCCACCCTTTCTGTCATACGCAAGGGTTTTGGGCCTGAATTCTGATTGGGTACCCTGGAACCACCTAAACCTTTGCTAGACAAGTGTAGTGGGGGAACTGCACTGTCTAGCCAGCACCGCCATCCCAGAGCCGCATCAAACGTTAGGGGAAGTTCATAATAAAATATTAATATATAATATATATATATATATATATTCACCCCACCACACTACAGACTTCACTCACTGGCCATTTTATTAGGTAACCAGCTAGTAACGGGTTGGCCCCCTTTTGCCTTCAAACTGCCTCAATTCTTCGGGAAATAGTTCAAAAAGGTTTGCAACAGCCATTGGTACCAAGGGGGCCCAAAGGGGCCAAGAAAATTTTTCCCCACACCATATCCCACCACCACACCAAACCGTAAAAGGGGAGGGATCCATGCTTTCATGTTGTTGCCCAAAAATTCTGACCCTACCATCCAAAATGTCCGCGCAGAAACGAGATCATAGACCAGGGAACGTTTTTTCCAATCTTCCTTTTCCAATTTCGATGAGCTTTGGGCAAATTGGAGCCCCATTTCCGTTTTTAGCTGAAAAGGGGTGGCCCCCGGGGTTTTCTGCTGCTTAGCCCCCTTCCTCAAATTCGCCGTACTGTGCGTTCGAGTGTCTTCTGCCACATACAGAAATATAAACAGTCACACCACCACATGCAGCACACATATATATAACAGTCACATCCACCACACTGCAACACACAATATACAGTCACATCCCCCACACTACAGCACACACACAAAATATATTAAAAATATATATATATATAATATATATATATATATTTATATATATATATAATATATAATATATATATAAAAATAAATTTTTTGTATATCACATCCATATACACTACCTACCTGTATCAACCCAAATTTTCAGTCAGACGTTGAGGAAGACCAGGGGGGGGAAGGAAAGGGCACAACCAAAATTCCCGCCTTAGCCGGCAGGCAGACACCCCCCCTCCATTGTCCACTGTGCCTTGCGGAGACACTGAGGGGGGCCCGCAAGCATAAGAGGAGGGGAGGGGAAGGGGTGTGGGGGTCAGCTCTTTAAAATACTTTTAGTAGCCTGTGGAGCTTGAGGGGACCGGCTCCCCCCATGACTCTACGTATTTAGACGGGCCCAGCCGGCAGTAAAGGGTGCTACATAGTTCGCCAGGGGGGTCATATTCCAATTTTTAAAGGAAATCAAAGGGAGAACGGGAAATTTAATTCCCCCAAAATCCCGGGGGTAACGTTCTTTAGCACTTTTGCCAAAAACATAGTGGTTTGACAGTTTCCACTGAAGTATGCCCAATCTTTTTTGGGGGATTGTGTCGCCCACAAAAAAATTTTGATTTGATAACACGAGTACGGGCAAGCAAATGTGTTTTTTTTTTTTTTGTTTTTTTTTTTTTTTTCATCAATACACTCTTCCTTTTTTTTTTTTTTTTACAAAATCAATTATTGCAGATGATCACATCCCCTCTTCATTATAAAGTTTTCCAACAAGACATAAATTTCGATTGCTTTGTGACATTTCCTCTTCTGGAGTCGGAACAGCTTGATACAGTTCAGTAGGAGCAGAAAGAATAGATTTTCTTCATTACAAGGGTCTTCTAGTTAAGCCATAGTTTCTCACCTGTGTTGGTTGTTACCCCCGGATACTCGCTGATACTTTTCTAGTTTCAGGTAACATTGCACACAGTACATATGTGCACATAACAAACCCCGTGCTCTGCAGATTTCCTGAGGCAAAGCAGCAGGTGTTCCTACCTGATCATAATGTGATCATATGAGCGTTTATTACACAAACATTTCTTGAAGGTACAAGTAGAATTTCAATTCGAGTCTCACTGCAGCGTTCAAGAACATTCCTCTCAGGAGCGACGAAGTATTCCCCATTTCTGTTCCCTTGTGTTCACTTTATTCTTGCTTAATTTTTCTCAGGATTTTTATATATTTTTGTTCACAGATATCTTCCTCCTTCAACAACCTAGATCCATTTGGGACAGGACAACCTCTACCTCCTCTCCAAGTGCCACAGCAGGCCACACACACCACTGTGATTCCACCTTTGAAAAAGCCTCCTCGTTGGATTAGAAGACCGGTTGGGGTTTCTTTTGCGGTAAGCTAGTGTTTAGATGCCACTTATTTCCTAGCTCAGCATGTTGCATTACTTGGATTTTTTTGTTACTTTAAGTGTGTTTTAGACTTTATGATTATAAAACATCTCATCTCCATCAATGGGGTTTGGTTCGTTTTCACAGGAAAGCATGCTTTGTTTATTTTGGGCATATCTTGTGCAAGTCTAAGACTAGCCGATTAAAAAAAATCGGGGTTGTCAGGTCAAAAATTTGACTAGCAAGTGGTGCTAGGAAAAAAAAATAGAGGCGGCTGCCCCTCCGGGGTCTGGCGGCTGCCCCTCCTCTCCTGATTTCTATCTAGTCCCGGCATCACTGCAGCTGCGGATTGGCTGCAGCGAGCGCATGCCTTTTCCTTATATCACTATTTGGAGCATTATGATGTCAGGAAAAGACTCATGGCCACTGCAATCGATGGAAAGTACGCGAACTGACCGCAGACGGAAGATCTGGTGAGTGAAGTAGAGCCAGCACTGGAATAAAGGAGAGGGGGCAGTTAAGTGATTGATTTTTTATTTTTTTTTATATATATATTTTCTAGTAGCAGCAACAATTAAAAGTAAATTTTTAACCTAGACAACAAGCAAGAATTTTATGAAAAGGGTTTTTAGAACATTTTCTAAGCACGAGAAATATAAAAAAAAAACAAAAACAAGAAAACCATCACTGTCCTGTGGCTTCAGTGGTCTCCGCCAGTCATGCAGCGACAATGCTGTGTAAATAGTTTACATGAGCTGCAGCCAATCTTGCACCCTATGGAGAGGCCAGTGATTGGCTGCATTGGTCACATGCATAATGTACGTGACCTCATGACTGTCAGGGACTACTCGATTGTTGGCACTGGGGCGACACAGGAATCAAAAGGTGTCACTTCTATGTTTAATAAGATCAACTTTCTTAAAATTCCCCAAACCCCCTTCAAGTATCTTCAATGGTGAAGGAGATGATGCTCCACAATCTTGATTTTGTGACATGTCTGTGGGTTGTAAAAATGCAACCATGTTATTAGTGGTCATCATGATTTTGTGCTGATTAAGGGGATGTTCGCACGGCGTTTTTTAGATGCCTGTTTGTTTCCATTTTTCGGACCCAATCACGCATCTAACGATGTGCAGTGTGATTTCCAATACTTTCAATGTAAAACACGCATTGGCATCCAGACGTCCGACACCGATGCGTCTTTCTGATCCGTTTAAAGAATTGACATGTTCTATTCAAAACTACAGGGTGCGTTTCTGCTGCACCCAAACACACAGCACACTTTGGGTGCGTGTTGGATACGTTTGCGCAGCGCTTCTGAATATGTTTTTCAGATCAAAAAAACTTATTCAAAAACACTGGGTGAACATTCCCTAACAGATATTTGCAGCAGTAGTAAGTGAATGAATGATTGAATTTTTTTTTTTTTTTTACAGTTTGGTGGAAAATTAGTTTCTTTTAACAGTCCCAAAGCAACTCTACAACAAACGCAAGACTCTGCACCTCAGCAAGTGTACATCAGCCAGGTGACCACAGAAAAGGAGTTCTTATCACGGTCTAGTGAGCTACAAGCAGCCCTGCTTTCTGGCAATCTCCTGGGCTATTGCCAAAGTAAAGTTCAAAACTCTTCAAATGCTGTTGACAAGAGTATCTGGAACGTCCTCAAGGTATTGTGTTTAACATGCGCCTACTAGTAGTGCTTTTCCACTATTACAGGAAATTAGTGTGATGTCCTTATTAGTGAGAGTCTCTGGTCCTAGAGACGGTGAATAGAGCGGCAACTTGAATGTGTGACTGCAAGTCCATTTGGACACATGTTTCTGGAAAATCTAATTAAATTATAACTAGGGTTAAGTTGGACCGGGATTTTTGGAGAAGGGTCTGGATGCATTTCTAGATGTAATAATAGAACAAGTTATAGTGACCAGGATTCTGGAGAAGGGTCTGGAAACATTTCTGGGTGTAATAATAAACAAAATTATAGTGACCAGATTCTGGGGAAGGGTCTGGGTACATTTCTAGATGTAATAAAAAAACAATTATAGTGACCGGGGTTCTGAGAAGGGTCTGGATACATTTCTAGATGTAATAATATAACAAGTTATAGTGACCAGGATTCTGGAGAAGGGTCTCCATACATTTCTAGATGTAATAATAGAACAAGTTATAGTGACCGGGATTCTGGAGAAGGTCTGGATACATTTCTAGATGTAATAATAGAACAAGTTATAGTGACCTGGATTCTGGAGAAGGGTCTGGTACATTTCTAGATGTAATAATATAACAGTTATAGTGACCGGATTCTGGAGAAGGTCTGGATACATTTCTGGATGTAATAATATAATAAGTTATAGTGCCCAGGATTCTGGAGAAGGGTCTGGATACATTTCTAGATGTAATAATAGAACAAGTTATAGTGACTAGGTTTCTGGGGAAGGGTCTGGATACATTTCTAGATGTAATAATATAATATGTTATAGTGACCGGGATTCTGGAGAGGAGTCGCTGATCCAGGGAATAATTCTGATTGGAGTCGGGAAGGGATTTTTCCCTAAAATGAGGACAATTGGCTTCTACCTCATGGGGGTTTTTGCCTTCCTCTGGATCAACACTATAGCACAATAGGCAGAACTGGATGGATGTTGTCTTTTATTAGTCTTAAGAACTATGCAATTCATTTATCATTCACCTGTGGATGGGTAGTTAATGTCTGTGACAGCCCCCTTAAATATGGGAATAATTATTTTCTTATACTATGATATGTGCATAGCTGTATGAAGTCATTACGAGAGAGAGAGCACTGATAGCTGTACTGTAATTGTAGGGAGCCATGCAGGAAGTAATCCTAAATGTTCCCATTGAATTAAACTTTATGAAAATATCTTGAAAAGGGCCAGGAATATTTAACGAAGGTGGACTGGAGAATTACATTCACTAGAGAAATCTTTGCTTAAACCTTGATACCTTTTAATAATGTGTAGATACAGCTATAACCTTACAGGGTGTTATAGTATACACCTAGATACTAGGTCTAGAGCTACTCCATTTACTATTCATTTTAGTTTTGTAACCATAATATCTGCCAGAAATAGTCAAGGCAGAGTATTTCTTGTTTCCTTATATGCAAATATACAGAAAAAAGAAAGCACAAAAGTGTTCCATTGTGTAATACACCTGCAAGATATAGGGCAGAGTGTGCAATGTTATACGCCTTGTATTGTTGTGCATATAGAAGGCACAACTCTCCACACATCAAATCACCAGATAACGGGTATACGGAGGCTTTCCACAGAGTCCACTGCTTCCTCATAGTCCTTTAAGTAGTGCAAGATGGATAGATAAATAAAACAATATACCAAGATACCCAGTGGTTCTCGGTGTCCAGTTTCACTTGAACCACGACTGTGGGCAGCGAATATTGAAAGCGCCGCAACTCGGTAGAAGTTAGTATTTTATATTGGCATAAGAAACAATGCGTGTTTAACACGAAAAGCTTTGTTGTGCCAATAAAATACTAATTTAGCTATACGGAATAACAGTGCTTTCAATACTCTGCCTGCAGTCGTGGTTCAAGTGAAACTGAACCCTGTGAACCATTGGGTTTATTATATTTCAAAAACACAGCAAGGCCATGTTCACACGGCTTATTTTGGGACGTATTTCGTGCCGTACTGCGCGAATTACGGGCTGAAATACGTCCCAGTCATTACGGTAATCCACAGTTCTCATAGAGAACTATGGATTACGGCTCCTCTCCCTGCTCACACAATACGGCGAGCGGGAAGAGAAGTGACATGTCAATTATTCACAGCATATACACGCTGAGAATAATGCATGTCTATGCGGCTGGCGGACTGCCGGCCCCGCCCCAATACAACGTAATTGCGTTGCGAAATTCGTCTCGCAATTAAACCGTGTGAACATAGCCTTACAGCTCAATGGCTGAACTTAAGACTGAACCCAGTAGGAGGCAACACAGGCCCCAATGCTACTTGGGAAAGATAAATGGGTGCAGCTAATTGCTAAGCAGTAGCTCACACACTACGGGAACAATTAGATGATAAAAAAAAAACTGCACATTAAATTGATACCTGTTCACACCAGCATGCAGAAAAGCCACAGTATAATACATGGGGAGATTGCACAAATGCAAAAATACCAATAGAACAACCACTCACGTGCCTTCAATGTATGAGGTGGGGTGGTTACTGGTATTTTAATTGCATATAGATAAGTTGATACAAAAAGGTGCCATTAAGGCAGATACGTGTGGTACACCATGCTGGCTTACAACCTATTGATGACGCCCATGCTATTGGACTGGGCGGGCTGCCCAGCACTTTCAAGGTGTCCAACAAAAAATTGCAAATAATGCCGTATGTAAACAGTGCACACGTAATAGTCCCAGCCGTTAGGTGTACCTTGTTTAGACTCCCCTATGTAAACCAAAAACGTACGCATAGGCTGTATGGACAAAACATTTATCTTCATTTTTATAAGTTGGTGCATGAAAAACATAGTTCTATGACGAACACCTTAGGCAATGAAAAACATATATAGATAACGTGCATTCTTTTAGGAGGTGAGTGATAGTCCCAAGTAGACTTGTTGGAGCCGATCATGCTGAGATGCAGCCCAGTGCCGCCATGCAATGATGCGACGTTTCGGAGGATACGCCCTCCTTTCTCAAGCATGCGTTGTAAAGGCACGTCATCCTCTTTATTCACTGTCCGTGATCACACAGGTGTATATATTATATTATCTATACTAAAAACGATATATTAACATCACTACTAAAAACAATATAAATACTGAAGATTAGAGAAAATAAAGAAGGTATAGGAGCATACTAGTGCATTAGTTACAAGTAGCAACGTAAACTCAAAGACTCATTTAACCCCTTTGGTGCAATCGTGTCCATTGTTGCAATCCAATACGCCTCCCTCTGTAATAACCTAGTTTTATTTAGGCTTATATCTGAAACATTCACTTGTTCAAGTACACACCAACGTAAATCACAAATATTATGTTGGTATTCATTGAAATGTTTCGCTACAGTTGTTTCACCAAATTTTGTGGGGGGCTCTGTGTTTTTCTTTTTTATTTCGAAAATTTCTAATAGCACTTATGTTCCCCTATCCTGATTTTCACTGGGCGACTAGTCTGACCGATATACCATTTGCTACATGGACATTTTAACATGTAGATTACATTGTTGCTGTGCAACTAAAGTATCCTTTTAATGGTATATCATATCCCTGAAAGTGGATGTTTTAATTGTTGAACCTTTGATAATAGCGGAACAGTTGTTGCCACATAGGCACGGATGTCTTGTGCCCTGCAAGATCTCCAGACAAACAAAATCCTCCGGACTAAAAAACGCAATGGGACAACATCCGTGCCTATCGTGCAACAACTGTTCCGCTATTATCAAAGGTCAAAATTAAACACCACATCAGGGATACGATATACATTGAATGGAACTTTATTGCACTAGCAACAATGTAATCTACATGTTAAAATGATCCATGTAGCAAATAGTAAATCGTCCAGACTAGTCGCCCAGTGAAAATCAGGAAAGGGGAACATAAGTAGCTATTAAAATTTTAGAAATAAAAATGATAGATCAGACGCACCCACAAAATTATGTGAACAAACTGTAGCGAAACCATTTCAATGAATAACCAACAAAATATTTGGTGATTTACGTTGGTGTTGTACTTGACAAGTGAACAACTCAATATCAAGCCTAAATAAAACTAGGTTATTACAGAGGGAGGCTATTGGATTGCAACAATGGACACGATTGCACCAAAGGGTTAAATGAAGTCTTGAGTTTACGTTGCGTACTTGTAACAATGCACTAGTAATTCTCCTATACATCTTTCATGTTCTCTAAGCTTCAGTATTTATTTTGTTTTTAAGTAGTGAATGTTAATATATCGTTTTTTAGAATAGATATATAATATATACACCTGTGGATCACGGACAGTGAAAAAAGAGTACGACCGTGCCTTTACAACGCATGCTTGAAAAGGAGCGTATCCTCCGAAAACGTCGCGTCATTGCATGGCGGCACTGGTGCTGCATCTCAGCATGATCGCTCCAACAAGTCTACTATGGGACTATCACTCACTCCTAAACAGGAGAAGCCTAAACAGCTAAGTTACTTGCCAGGTATCTATATGTTTTTCATGCCTAAGGTGTTTTTCGTCATAGAAACTGTTTTTCATGCACCAACTTATAAAAATGAAGTAAAGATAAATGTTTTGTCCATAAACATGCCTATGCGTACTTGTTTGGTAGAGTCCAACTAAAAAGTATACACTATAGCTTAACAAGGAAACTTCTGATCTTACTAACAAGTTTATGATCAGAGGTTTCTGCACCAATTATTTTCTATTTTCAGTAACTGTGTAGTTATTAAAAATCAGTGTGAACTCCACACCTAAAACCCTTGCCAGTAAGCAGAGTTTTTGGATGTGGATATGACGCTGATGTTCTGAGGCGGATCTTCAGCCTCCAACATACTATAATGTGAGGGTTCAGCACGGAATCCGCCTCAGGAACTGACATTAACAAGACCGTACCGACGAAATCGGGGTCGTAGTGACGCAGATTTTCCCTTAGCAACAATGTAAGACGATTGCAGTCAGTTTTGGAAAGTAAGGGTATGTTCACACGGCGTAATTTCGGCGTGCATTTTGCCGCATATTTGCACTTAATACCGTTAATCCATAGCTCTCATAGAGAAGTATGGATTACGCGGATACACGCGGGGAGATAAGTGAAATGTCAATTATTCGCGGCGATTACACACCACGAGTAATGAATGTCAATGGGGCTGACTCCAAAATCACCCGGCATATTGCAGCGCGTACTGTACACGGCGCAATTACACCATGTGAACGTACCCTAATTGTGAGGTGGATTCAGTGCTGCATCCGCTCCAGAGTCAGGGCCCAAATCAACCATGTGAACTTGTAGCAAAGGTTACCCAGTATTTATGAAGTAGGGGGTCACTGGAATTCTCATCCCTCTTTCCCGTTGTTCACTGTCCTTTTACCTCTTTTTATATTCTGTCTGATCACTGACTCTCCCTCACTTCTTGTATTTCAGGTTAACTTTGAACAGGATGCGAGGGAGAAATTCTTGAAGTTGCTTGGCTATAACAAGGAGGAGCTGGATAAGAAGGTCTGTGCACTGTATCAGGCAGATGAATGAGCACAGTAATGCAACTTTAGATTATTGGATGTGAAACAAGTTGATAAAGGACCTGATAGTACATAGGTTTGGCCCAGCCTTTGGAACCGACATGCCCCCTCTCGTCCCAACTCCTAAGTAAAGAATACACAAGCTTGGAGTGTCCGGATGTTACTGCAGAGGGGGGTCATTTATGGCAGTGCTGATTTCTTGTGGCAATAGTCAGTTGTTTAGCACAGAACTAATGGTTAAAAAATAAGCTTTAATTAAAACTATTAGGCCTTGTCCCCACGGCACGGGTTTGCGGACGGTTTTTAAGATGTTTTTTGTTTTGAAAAACAGTCTGAAAACTTTTCAATGGACCGCTATGGAAAATCCGTGCAGCGGTCCCCACTGCCCGGGTTTTCCGCCCGGCGGTTTTTCAGAGCGCCGGCGGTCCAAAAAACATAGCACATGTTCATTCTTCCGTCCGGTTTTCGGACAGAATATGAACAGGTCTATGGGAAGGGGGGAGGGTTTTTCTCCGCTAATCGCCACGTAAACGGCCCCTTAAAACTTCAGATAAACAGACCCATCATTGACAAACAGATACTTCTAGTGCAATCAGTAACAGGATTTAAATATGTCTTATAAAAATAGGTCTCAATACAGCAAGGGTAAATTCACAGACAGGCTTGAGATATTGCTTTCATAGGTGGCATAATTTTGGTGATGCTTTTCACACATCAGCCACACAAAAATGTCACTTTAATTTTCGCTGCACGGATTTGACCCCCTGAAACACAGTGTTAAATATGGGGAAATGCGTCGGGACAACTGAGTGCAGGTGGTAACAGGGAAAGCCTTTGTAAATGAGACCAACCTTATTCATAGTGTGAACGAAGCCATGCATAATCAGAGCTACCTCCCAGCTCAAATAGCCTCCCTTTATATAATCACGAGCATGGTAGATTAAAAGTCTTTCTTTACTTCAAATTTTCAAAACACAGGTACAAAATATAGCACTAGAGAAAATATTTTTCACTCAAAGCAGTGCATAATGTCCAACATTTCTAAATGTATTCGTAACACACTCATCCCCATAGGGTTGTATGACATACGGTTAGATGTCCATAAATAGGATTGATATCAAGGTCCCGAGGAGATATGGAGCCACCTGCAATCCATCAATCATAGCGTGAATTGTCAAAAGACCATTCTAATAAGTAGGGATTGTCCAAAGCGGAGAACCTCTCTAACCCCTTAAGCCGAACGCCTGAAAAGTAGTTCATGACCAGAACATTATTTTAGTTTTTGCCTCCTTGCGTTTCAACAGTTTAACTTTTTATTTTTCAGTGACGCATTGTAATGGTCCTCTTTTTTATTTCGAGACAAGTTTTTACTTATGGGGGAATAGTTTATGTTCACATTATAAATATAAAATATTTGCAGTATTTTATTTTTTTTTTTTAAATTTTTATTTTTATTTTTTTTTTACACCATTTACATTTCACACCTAAAAATTTGTTAGATTAATTCTACAGGTTATTACGGTCTATTGGATACCAAATGTGTAGGTTTTTTTGTGTGTAATTTATGCACAATTATTTTTGATTAAATATTTTTAATTTTTTTTTTTTTTTTTACACTTTGTTTTGTTTTGTTTTTTTACTCCCATGAAGGGAGAATTGTTTTTTTTTACATTTTTTATAAACACTTAGTAATGTACTAGATATTCATATTGCTAATACATTCGTAATCTGTGTCACTTTGACACAGTGGTGATGCTGGACAGCACACAGTATTTCCAGGTCCTGGCGTGATACAGAGTCAGCTCTGGGGCCAACTCTAGGTCCCAGGGCTGACTGTGCAGCCGGTACCCCTGCTCTGTCGGTTCACCGTGTATTCTCGATCACTCCGACAGAGCAGGGAACCCTTTGATGCGCTGTGGTAACACAACAGACCGCCGCGAATCAAAGGGTTTTAGCACCGTGGTTGCGGAGGTTCCCCTCCCGCTTCCCGGGTGCTCGCAGGACATGCTCCTGGGATCAAGGGCCCAGCGCAATGGCGCTCCGGTGCCGTCAAACCCCATGTCTGCAGCGAACTGCCTAAAATGCGCTTGCAGACGAACGACCCGCAACCAGCCCAACGTCTAAAAGTGGCGGGCGGTCGTTAAGGGGTTAAAGTATAGGGTTGTTTAGAGCTAAGGGGAGCACACTTCTAAATTCTTGTCTTCTCTCCTTAGTCGCTGCCAGAAGTGACGTGTGCAGAACAGTGTTTGTACTATCCTGTGGGCTGAACATTGCCGATTAAAACAAATATGCCAGAGACCTATACTAGTTATCAGCACAGTACAACTTTAGCAAAACTTGTCATTTAATTGTTTTTAACAGTGAAAATGTTCATTTGGATGTTAAGGCTAAAAAGACATAAATTCTTAAACCTTGACAGCTTGAACTTACAAGGAAGTGCAGCTCAATGTGTGAAGAGGCCTACAGAGGAGATAAATCTAGCAATAAATTCCTTAGCCTGTACACAGATTAGTCAGTTGCTTTGTAGCACAACCTAGGAGTGGAATAAACATAATCCAACCATAGCAGTGCAGCAGCACACCACTTACACAGCAATTGCTACCAGGGCCATCAGAACCGAAATATGCTGCAGACATTTAAGATTGAATAATCCCAGACACCCGGCTGA
Organism: Phyllomedusa bahiana; assembly: GCA_025379985.1. Taxonomy (NCBI): domain Eukaryota; kingdom Metazoa; phylum Chordata; class Amphibia; order Anura; family Hylidae; genus Phyllomedusa; species Phyllomedusa bahiana. Next base: position 97,715 of record JAODAL010005384.1, on the reverse strand, counting down.
ATCCCTTATAAAGGCATCTGTCAGTGGTGGATCTAAGCAATGATGAGTGCTGCCTGAAGTGCAAACAACCGTGCAGCCTACTGTACATAAACTGTGTTTTATCCTATGAGCTCAAGGGAATGTGTCATCGCAAAATGACCTATTGTTTAACTCATGATTTTAGGTTCAAACACCTTATTAAATTTGATTTTCCATATCACTATCAATATATATATATATTTTTTAATCCTGTAGTTCTCACTTTGGCCACTTGGCTTAATAATATTGTAATCACAGAAATTAACAAAAAACTCCCCTTAAAATATAACTTTTAATAAATATATTAAAAATACTCATTAGCCCCTACACAAAAAATAAAAGGACACAAGTACCCAAACACTATGCCACAAAAGATATATCTAGGCCCAAAATTTTACATATCCATAGGACATTAAACAATGAATACAAAATAGCAACATGGATAACTTACAATTCTGAAGATACAAATTTTTATGTTGACTGCTGCAAAAAGTAAAGAGATTAGTGTAATAACAACCTCCCATACCAATCCCTATCTTAAACACTCAATAAGGCAGAGTAATCGCCCCAAAAGGGGCTGCCCACATATCGGTGGCTGTCTCTAGATACTATTGGATAATATATTTGCCCTAGATAGATACTAAGTCTACATAGATATAACTAACACATAATTCCTGTTACTTAAGATACCTAAAAAATAACAGAAGCAACCAGGAAAAAATATTCCAAAATAGTTTTAAACGTCCGCAATGCGATTGTCCCCTCCAATGACTACACCAAGTTCATCAGGGGACTTAGGAAAAGCATTCTACAGATAGATCAATACACATCAGATATCCATGGTGACCAGGATGTGTCCCATAGAATGATAGGTTTCCCTAGATCCTGTATATTGGCTAATAATAGTCTGGACAACTTCCTTGTTTTTTAGGGGAAATTTTTCAGCATCTCCTCATTATCAGCACAGGAAAGAGTTACACCATTGGTATAGATAATACAGGAAATCCCCATCCAATGGGAGATGTCCCCTCTTCCCTACACACGACTTCTTCCCGGGTCACAGAAAATCCCTAAAAAGTCTCCTAAGAAAGAAATTGGGTCTGCCCTTTCACAGCTCCTATATGACTGCAGCTGCGTAAACATCTCCTAAATGGTTAAAAAAACAACCAGCAAAATGCCGTCCCCAAAACCTACATAACGAGTTTTTTAAAAAACTACATCAAAAATAAAAACCCCCAAGAAAAAGGAAGTGTCCCCTACTTTTTTTAATTTAAAAAAAAAAAAGAAAAAAAAAAATGGTAGGGTTTTCCCCTTTTAATCATACCTTCTCACGAGCCTTGCGATGTATTACAATAAAACCAACCAGAAGCTCACGCAGACAGCTGTTTAGGGGGGTTTTTTCCCATCACAGTGCAAGTAAAGTACTGATTGTCTGGATAAGAGGCTTTAGATATAGGTTAAAAGGGGTAACATTCCTGATTAGGGGAGGCATGGTGAAGGGGTGTGGAGGCTTACATTCCATGACTGCTCCTCCAAAATGGAAATATATTCAGACTAGATCAAGGAACAGAGCTAGGACTCGGCAAAGTTACATCTGACTCACTGAACTTTACAATGTGTTTACAAGTAAAGCCAAACCAGAAGCTCATCTGCAGACATCTGTTGTAAGGTGTTTGCCTCTCATCAGTGCAGAGTAAAGTACTGATTGCTTGATAAAAGGCTTTAAAAAATAGGGTTTAAAAGGGGGAACAATCCGATTGGGGGGGAAAATGGGGAAGGGTGTGAAGGCTTAATTCCATTATTTCTCCCCAAAAAGTATTCAGACAGATCAAGGAACAACAAAGTCACATTGACTCCCGAGCCTTTGCAATGGATAAAGAGTAAAGCTAACCCGAAAAAACCCCTGCAACAGCGTTGGGGGCTGTTGGGCCCTCATAGGTGCACTGTTGTCGGATGTATTTGAGAAAACTACACTGATAGCTTGTAATTCTCCTTGTCTCTCCCTAATGAGGAACGTTATCCATTTTGGAACGTTTTTGTTTTTTTTTCTTTTTTATCCGAAAGATAATTTTTTATATTTTTTTTTCCCCGATTGAGTTGTGCAAAATTTAAAGGGTTTCCTAGGGCTTTTAAAGGGTAGGTTCCCACGGGTTAAATGCAGGGGGGTAATTACCCCCGCAATTACGCCGTTGGCCGGGGGGCGGGGAGGGAGCGGGGGGGGGCCCACCTCGCCGGCCTATAGACAATCATTACTAGCGGCGCGTATCTTATCTCCCCCCGCGGCGTATTCGCCGAGCAGGGAGAGGAGATGTAATCCATAGTTCTCTAGGAGACCTGTGGATTACCGTAAGGACTAGGACGTCTTCCAGCCGTACTTTGCGCCCTCCGGCACGTGATTACGGACTGAAATACGTCCAAATTTAAGCCGTGTGAACATAACCTAATAGTAATGGCTTGTCTTTAGGATGGCCCTTCATATTAGATGGGTGTGGTCTGAATCTGAGGGACCCCCACTGATCACTGATGGAAGGGCTTAGCACTCTGAGGTCCAGTGCCTCGCATTTGTAGTCAGTGTGTCTGGTATCACAGCTCAGTCCCATTCAGTTAGAATAGGTAGGTGATGAAGGGAGGCTGCAGCACTTTGTCAGCATGCTTACCCACACTCCCTTCCTGTGAAGCCATTCACCTTCAACAGGGCCATGTCTTTTTTTTTTTTTTTGGACAAGACGCAGAAGTGTTTTGAAACGGTCTAAAACGCATAATAAATGTACTGTAAAGAATGTACGCTGGAATTTTTGCTGCAAATGGCGCCAGAACTACCTTTGTAAATGTGCCTGCGTATATTCATTGGCTCGGCTCTTTCAGCGACCGGCAGATCAGTTAGCATTTGCAATGTGACAGGTTCTACTGCTTTTGTCTAACCTCTTTAAACCACACCCATCTAATATGAAGGGCCATCCTAAAGACAAGCCATTACTATTAGGCTATGTTCACATGGCTTAAAATTGGACGTATTTCAGTCTGTAATTACGCGCCGGAGTGCGCAAATTACGGCTGGAATACCTCCCAGTCATTACGGTAATCCACAGTTCCCCCGCTCCTGCCCCGCCCCCCATCCACATGCCGTAGTTGCGGGGCCCCGCAAATAAGCCGTGTGAACATAGCCTTAAGGGGTTGTCTCACTACCAGGATTGCTTTTTTTTATGTTAAAGATCTTGTAAAAACAAGTCACTGCAATATGTGTCCATTAACGGTGTCCTACCTATTCAAATATTCACGTTAAAGAATCCTCTATAAAACTTAACCTTTATTACTCCAAAAAAAAAAAAAAATATGAAGACCTAAATATTCAAAACACAGAACTCTTGAGAAGAAGAAGAAAAAAACCACTCAGAAAATAAGGGTGACCGTACACTGTCACCTTAGCGGAGAGACCTGCCCCGTTAGGATGACCCCGCAAACTGTCACCTAGTTAACACTGTTCTATCCAATCAAGTAGTAAAACAGGATAGACAGATAAAATACAGTATAAAGTATAAATAACATCAATTTTATACTTGGAAAAAATGTCCAAAGATAAATATCCATAAAGTAGATACTATTATTACATATGAAAAATACATATGGGGATATGTCAAGAAAAGGAAAATCCCCGACGCGTTTCGTCCATATAATCCACGGACTCTTCAGTGGGGTAATATACTTCACTTATTTCCTTTCATTATAAAGTCTAAAAGTAGTTTTATCTACCATATAAAGCATCTACTCACTAGTCTGGTACATAAGCCAGGAAAAATATCCTGGACAAAAGGGCAGGGAAGGTGCTCCTGACAGGGTCTATAGCCTCCTTAATGCAGAGGTGGTGATCCTAGGCTAGGATGTAGGGTCACCCTTATTTTCTGAGTGTTTTTTTTCTTCTTCTCGTGTTCTGCGTTTTGAATATTTAGGTCTTCATATATTTATTTTTTTTTAGTAATAAAGGTTAAGTTTTATAGAGGATTCTTTAACGTGGATATTTGTACATATTTCGAGTCCTTTTTCTTACTTTGGGAATTTTTGGTACATTTGTCCTACCTATTCCTAGATATCCCCTCTTGTTTGGGCTGCAGCAGCTCCTCAGGTCACTATAACTACAGACCTGCTCGATCTCTCCTGATAGGCTGATAGCGCTGGTTGCTATAGCTACAGACCTGGTGTCCTCAGCAGCTCATCACTGCAGGCCAGTGGAAGCCAGTAAAGCCATTAAACACACCACTGAATTAAAAAATTAAAACGAGAAAACAGGAATGAGGTGAGATGAAGCTGTTTTGAGACAAGCCCTTTAACAAAATATTTGCTTAAAATACCACCAATTTAAGTCTCCAGATGTGCTTCTTGTGCAATGGCTTGAAATGCTGATTCTTTATTTCAGATCTCCATTGCTTTAGGGGATAGTTGGCAAAACAAAGGTAGCACATCTGTAGTAGATGATCTTGTACAGCCCATCCAGTCTGTGTCACGCCCGGTAATGTGCTGTCATTACAGCTGCCCCCCCCCCCTTACACCATTTCTGCTACCAGCTGTGTGATTGATATAATATTTGTTTAAGTACATTTTTGTAGACCACTGTATGGGTGCTTTCACACGGTGCAGTTTTGGTGCGTTTTTTTCAATTCGTTTTTTATGCAGGAATCACATTGTCTGATATCTTCTACCTTTTAGGCTTCAAGTAGCTTTGCTGGACCAACTGTGTCGTCGTCCTCCTCCATGGAGTTTTTTAATCTACCTCCTCAGGAGACCACCAAGTTTGAGATCCCTGTAACATCAGGTATGTCTAATAATAATAATAATAATCTTTCTATAGCGCCAACATATTCCGCAGCACTTTACAAATTTAAGGGTAAATGTACAGACATTACACATTAAAAGTACTTACAAATGAGACACAAGGTGTGAGGGCCCTGCTCGTGAGAGCTTACAATCTATTAGGGTGTATGGGTGAAACATACGGTAAGAAGTGCCAAGTTTACAATGGGCCGGCCATGTTTCATAAATAGGGGGTGGTTTACATGAAAAATGGATGAACCTGCCACCCAGACTGTAAATCTATATACAGATAAGTGCCTGTGAGTGCCCTAGTGCAGGGAGTGACAGATGTGTGTGATAGCAGTTAAGGATCTTGGGGGGCCAGACCGAGAAGATGTATTTTCAGGGCCCTCTTAAAAACTGTGAGGGTTGTGAATGTGCCTTGATCGCCCCGCGGTAGCATATTCCAGAGAATTGGTGCCGCACGTGTGAAATCTTGTAGGGCGGGCATGGAGGTTCGGATGAGTGAGGAATGTAGTCTGATATCATCAGCAGAGCGGGAGAGCACGGGTAGGGCGGTAGACAGAGACTAGGGAGGAGATGTAGGGAGGAGCAGCGCTGTGGAGAGCTTTATGGGTGAGAGTGCTGAGTTTATACTGTATCCTGTACTGGATGGGCAACCAGTGCAGTGACTGACACAGGGTAGAGGCATCAGTATAGCGGCTGGAGAGAAAGACAAGCCTGACTGCAAACTCTCCCCTCTCCAATCTGTCCAGAATGCAGCAGAGAGGCAGACCGATACGCATGGAGTTACAGTAGCCAAGACGAGAGAGAATAAGAGCAGTAATGAGAGTTTGAGTCGTTTCCACAGTGAGAAATGGACGGATTTTGGAGATATTCTTGAGGTGCAGTCACAGGAGCGGGCAAGGGATTGGATATATGGGGAGAAGGTCAGATCAAAATCAAATAAAACCCCTAGACAGCGGGCCTGCTGCCTAGGAGAAATGGTGGTACCACATACAGAAATCGCAGGGGGGGGGGTTGGTTAGTAGATGGTGGAAAGACAAGAAGTTCAGTCTTAGTGAGGTTTAGTTTCAGATGGAGAGAGGACATGTCAGAGACAGCGGACAGACAGTCACTGGTGTTCTGTAGCAGGGCAGGAGTGATGTCACGGGAGGAGGTGTATAATTGGGTGTCATCAGCATAGAGATGGTACTGGAAGCCAAATCTACTGATGGTTTGTCCAATGGGGGGCTTTGTACAATGAAAAGAGGAGAGGACCTAGAACTAATCCCTGAGGAACTCCAACAGCAAGAGGAAGAGGAGAGGAGGGCGAACCAGAAAATGAGACACTGAAGGAGCGGTCAGAGAGGTAGGACGAGAACCAAGCGAAAGCGGTGTCCTGGAGGCCAATGGTGCTGTGCATGCTGAGGAGAAGTTGGTGATCCACAGTGTCAAATGCTGCAGAGAGATCCAAGAGAAGCAACAATTAGTAGTTACCCCGAGTTTTTTCTGTTAGGAGGTCTTTTGAGACTTTTACTAAGGCAGTTTCCGTGGAGTGTAGGGTGCGAAAACCTGATTGCAGCGGTCAAGAAGAGAGTTAGCAGAGAGTAGCGGATTAGGCGAGAGTAGACCAAGCGTTCCCAGAGTTTAGAGATGAAGGGCAGGTTAGAGACTGGTCGGTAGTTATCAGCACAGGACGGGTCCAGAGAGGGCTTTTTTAGTAAAGGGGTTATTATGGCGTGTTTGAAGAAAGATGGAAAGATCCCAGTGGAGAGAGAGAGGTTACAGATAGCAGTAAGGTGAGAGAGGACAGCTGGAGAAATAGACTGGACGAGGTGGGATGGAATGGGGTCAGTAGAGCAGGTGGTGGGGCGCGCAGACAGGAGAAGCCTGGACACTTCTTCCTCTGTCGTCGGGTCTAGCTGTTGAATCTCTGTTTTGCACCACAGTTATTGCATATAGATATTTACCCTTTAAGAAAACAATTCAAAAAGAGTTATTTTTATTAAAATCGATCCTGGAAATCTTTGTTTTAAAATTTTTGGTTTCTTTAATTTTGGCAGACCTATGCATAAAAATATAAAATCAAATCTTTCCCTTCTCTAGCTGTGATAATAAAGAGCTAAAACTCCGGAATGGCCGGGCATACTGACTGTAGTTGCTGCTTATCTGCATGTAGTATGGCTATGTACACATTAATATTCTTTAGTGTCAGGTAGTTATCTAAGCCTTTCTTGAAACTCTCTACAGTTCCTGCTGTGACCAGCTCCTCAGGCGGCTATTCCACAGATTCACAGTTCTTACAGTGAAGAACGCTTTTCTCCTCTGGAGATTGAATGCTTTTTCTCTAGTCGAAGGGAATGTCCCCTTGTCTTTTGAGGTGACTTTACATGAAATAATTTTTCCCATACTTTTTGTAGGGACCATTTATATACTTATATAAATTAATCATGTCCCCCCCGAAGCCGCCTTTTCTCAAGACTAAAGTTAAATTCTACTAACCTCTCCTCATAACTAAGATGCTCCATTTCGTTTGGTTGCTCGTCTTTGCACTCTCTCTGGCTCCATTACATCTCTTCTATAAACTGGAGCCCAAAACTGCACAGCATATTCTAAGTGAGGTCGCACCAATGCTTTGTACAGCGGTAGAATTACATCCTTGTCCCGCGAGTCCATACCTCTTTTAATACATGCCAATATCTTACGTGCCCTAGAGGCAGCTGATTGACATTGCATGCTGGTCTGTAGTCTATGATCTACAAGAACGGCCAGATCTTTCTCGACAAGTGATTCTCCAAGGTTTTTCCCCCCCTAGGACATATGATGTCTGTAGATTATTTCTACCCAGATGCAGAACCTTACATTTATCCACATTGAACCTCATTTGCCAAGTGGATGCCCAAGCACTCAGTGTGTCCAGGTCTGCTTGCAATTTATGAGCATCTTCCTTAGATTGCACTACCCTACATAGCTTGGTGTCATCTGCAAAAAAAGAAACCGTGCTATTGATCCCTTACACAATATCATTACACACCCTTAAAATGCATCACATTTACATAATGTTGATAATCCGAAACATGTGTAGACTGTAACTTTACACCTCCTATTACTTAACTTTAAACCACTAATTCTGGTAAAATCTTGGTGTTTTTTTTTTTTTTTTTTTTGGGAAATGGTGTTGCTCAAAGCCACATCAATTTTTGTCGGCCCACATTCCTTTTATAGCGGTCACATACCTTTTGACTAAAAACTAAAACCCGTAATAAATGTAATGTAAAGCATGTACTCCAGTATTTTGGCTTAAATTGTATTAAAATTATGGTACAGTTGCCATAATAAATGTTAAGTCTTTTAACTGTATAAAGTGTTTGGCCAAAATCATGTCACTGCTGTTCCAAAAAAAATAAAAAAAAATAACTTATTATAATAAGTTAAAATATTCAATAACCCTATAGTAGTAGTAAGAGAGAGAAAAATCTAAAGTTTTGAAAATGCCAATTCGTTGGGGGAGAATGTAATAAAGTATTCACTGTATGTTCTAGATTTCAATATGCCAAAATGTTTTATTTTTAAATGCGGTAGTTCTGCTTTGGGAAATGCTCTTCGCTGGACGTTTGCAGCATGTGAATAAGCAGGGCGACACTAGTGCCGTCCTCCTCATTCACTTCTATGGGAGTTCCGAGGATAGTTGCGTGTGTGAGCTTGGCTTTACTTGAAACCTCCATAGAAGTGAATGAGGAGGACCACGCTAGCGTCGCCCTCCTCATTCACATGCATGGCCGGATCGCTGCGATGAAGATTCCCAAATCGAGACTACCCCTTCAAATCAAAAAGAAAAAGTTGTAACAATCCTGACCGCAGGGTAATTACCATATGTATTGACACTTTGATGATTCGTATTATTGCTATTATAGGACGTGTGCATGAATAATGCTGTGGAAATTTCTTTTGATTGTCATAATCCTAGAGTAAAGTAAGAGCAATAAAGAGGAGGACAAAAGGGCAGCTCCACTTCCCAGTGACTGTCCCTGGAAAAACCCCTACACTGGATATATTGTATAAAGAAGTGTGGTGACGTGATTCCCCAATGGATAGAGATTCCAGGATCAGCAAAGGACATAAAATCACTCCCAGATCAGAGCATTGATCAGCTTGACTGGATCACTAATCGCTTGTCCTTTTATATCCCCACACCGCAGTACGGTTTCTCATTCACTTAGAGGATGCGATTGCCATAACGTCTAAGGAGCGGGATCTATTTTGTGCTGTACCGGCAGGTGCCAGCTGCAATTAGCAGTCAGTGCCTAACGCCTATGTAGCTGGATTGTGCCACTACATAGCCCCTTACTGACACTTGGACATACTAGTACGTCTACTGTCAGTAAAAGGTTAAGCTGGGCTTAACAATTTAAAATGGTAAAGAAATATAATCGTATAAACCATGACACCAAGATCGTAAGGGCGTTGATGGCTTTGCATAGTAGCAATAGGGTGAATGTCCAAAGTACCCTTTTTCTGGGGCACTGCATACACTTGACGGCAGGATTCACTCCATGATGGATGCCATGCGCAGAATTAAAAACCGTAAACGGTTGACAACAGATGAGAGACTGATATATGTGCCATGTCACTACATGATCACAGCTAGGAATGTTAAAGGGGTTGTATCGTTTAAACTGTTTATGCTCTTGAGCTAATTCTATGAGATTGGGAAATTTTAAATCCGGGGGCCAAGGCTCTTCTCCCGGGGGGGGGGGGGAGGCCTTCTCCCCCGGGGGGGGGGGCTTTCTTGGGGGGGGGGGGGAGGCTCTTTTTCGGGGGGGGCTTTCTCCCCGGGGGGGGGGGCTTTCTCTCAGGGGGGCTCTTCTCTTCTTCGGGGGGGGGGGGGGGGATCTCTTTTCCCTCGGGGGGGGAGTCTCTTTTTCCTCGGGGGGGGGGAGTCTCTTTTTCGGGGGGGGGGGGGGAGTCTCCCTTTCCTCTGGGGCGGGGGGGGGCTCTTTTTCTCGGGGGCGGGGGGGGGGGGGGGGGCCCCTTTGTTGGGGGGCGGGGGGGGGGGGGTCTTCTCCCGAGGACTGTGTCATCGTGTGTGAAGCGGGAAGAGGGAGGATGTCTGGGGCATTCGCCTCCGCAAAGTTCTTATGTCGAGAGCCTCATCTCCGGCTCCCAGCTCCTGCTGTGCTTACCAGTATACACACGCCCGAACTGAGGACATGTGAGGGGAATGCCCTGCACCCCCTCCTCTGTTTTCAGTCGGGGCGGGAAAGATTGTGTTATATGGAGGAGCATGGATGTAACATGTGTTATATGAGGGGATATGGGGTTTAACAGTCGTAATTACCCAGATCATTCACTTAGACTGGGAGATGAGGAAACAGCCAGCGGGAACCTCTCAAATAGCTGGTTTTACTTTTCGGTTTTAACCGCTCAGAGTGGAGTAAACGCAGTGTGCAGGCAGCCAATCACATCGCAGGGGTCGTGTGCCAGGGCGTTTCCTGTCTGGGCGTGTGTCCCAACAGCCTGAATGAAATGTCAGCCAATCACAGTACAGGGGGGGTGTCTAGGGAGGGGTTGGATTCCGGCCAGGGGGCGTGTCCCAACCAGCAGCAGCAGAAACTGAATACATTTTAAAGGAAACCCTCATATTGCTAACCAAGTGACAGAGGTAATGATCCAAATTCAAAATGCTTATTTTTACTGTCCCCATAATCTGAGCCCATGATCCTTTGTAACAATGCAATCCATTTAATGGAAAAATTCCCAACAAGTGTTTGATCCCTGACATGCCCCCTACATCTATGGGATCAACTTGAATTGGGGTTTAAACAGTCCTCCTCATCCGTTCCCTGTTACTTTCCCTGCATCATGTTTCCAAGACAACATCTTATAATTTATCTATGGTATCTAAAATTTTCCAATTCAAGCAGATGGATGTGTGTGCAGTGTCATCAGCAGTTGTAAAAATGGGGACGGGGAAAGGGAGTTCACAGAAAGGCAAAGAAGTGAACTTTCCTTGGCTCCATCACACACTGATGACTGTTTCATTGTAACCTATGCCCTGTGGAACCGAATGATGAATGCCACACAACTCCAGGCACGTTTAAAGGAGGCGAGAGACACCAAATGTCACATTGGACCATTCGTAACAGTTTGCATCAGCATGGTCTGTGTGCTAAACCAGGAGTCCCCATTCCAGTCCTCAAGCCCCACCAACTGGTCATGTTTTCTGGCTTTCCTTAGCATTGCACGGGTGATTTAATTATGGTCAGTGCATTCTGTGGGAGATCCTGAAAACATGACCAGTTGGTGGGGCTTGAGGATGGGTTGGGAACACTGTGTTAGCAACGGGCCCATACGGACAAGCATCATTGTCTGGGCCAGGGAGCATCTAGGCTTGATGAGGGACCAGTGCTCCTCAGTGCTGTTCAGCGATGACGGTCGATTCACTCAGAGCAAATATGATGGCACCAACGATGCTGGAAACTTTAAGGAGAGCGCTATTTTTTTTTCTCCTTTTTGTCAGGTTTCCCTTGCCGGTTGTCTGCAACAGACATCTGATGTAAATTTTTTTAATGGTCTGACGTGACATTGGTCCCTCTCACCTCCTTTATACCTGCCGTTGTGTGCGGCTTCATCATCCGTTCCCCAGGGCTTTGGTACAATGAACGATCATCAGTTTATGATGGAGCCAAAGGTTTCCATCCACTTTTTGACCTGTGACCCTTCCAGTGTCTCCTGGTTTGCAACCTGCTGGTGACACTCTAAGCTCAGTGGCCACTTCTGTCTCAGAGCATCCTGCTTGAAGCCTCATAATGGCGAGATAGTGTTGATCCTGGTCTCATAGTGTAATAATATCGTCCTTATCAACTGTTCAATTTCCAATTGATTCCCTTAATTTATTGGATGATTCAGGGATCAAACACCTGGTGTGAACTCTGCCATAAAGCTCCTTGTTAGAGATCGGCAAGTTGGGCAAAAACCACTGAAACATTGAACAATTGGACATGTGCATTCAACAGTTAAGTTCATTAAAAAGAAAAAAAGTCAAGAAATTTTATGTTCATCCTGAAATTTCAACCAAAAGCCAAATATCCCGAACTTTTCGTTGGGAATGTACATGTCAAACTGTACCACAGCATAATAGTCAACAAAATGGGAACAAAGCAGTAGAGCAAATTTCTTGTATTTGTTTTCCTCCACTGTAAAACTTTGATTAAAGCAGAATAACTCTGTGGGATATACAATTGAAACCAGAAGTTGATGTACACTCACTATCTGACATGGAAATCAGAATAAATCTTACCTGTTTTAGGTCAATTTGGAACCAACATTATTTATATTTGTCAAATGCCCGAATAATGAGAGAGAATTTTTTATTACTTTATGCGAAGTCAAGTTTCCATACACTAGGATTACTAGGCCTTTAAATAATTTGAGACGGCCCATATGATGTCATGTTTTTGGAAGTTTCTAATAGGTTTATTGGCAACATCTGATTTAGAGACACTACTGGGGATGTATTTTTAAGCACACCAGAAATACTCTGCTTCTGTGTGTAACATCATGGGAAAGTAAAAAATAAATCCGGAAGAGAATTGTGGACTGGCACAATTCTGAATCATCCTTGAGTGCAATTTCCAAGTACCTGAAGGTGCCTCGTTCATCTGTACAAACAATTATACACAAGTACAAACAAGATGGGAATGTCCAGCCATCATACCGCTCAGGAAGGAGACTAGTTTTGTGTCTCAGAGATGAACGTTCTTTGGTCCGACGTGCATATCAACCCAAGAACAAAAGCAAAAGACCTTGTGAAGATGCTGGCGGAAGCTAGTAAGATTGTGTCATTATCCACAGTAAAACAAGTACTGTATCAACGTGGGCTGAAGGCCACTCTGCCAGGAAGAAGCTATTACTCCAAACGAAACATATAAAAGCACACAGGAACAAAGACTAAAAACTGAAACTAAAATGTAACTGTTTGGTCATAATGACCATCGTTACGTTTGGATGAAAAAGGGAGAAGCTTAGAAGTCTAAAAACACCAGCATGGGGGTTGCAGCATCATGTTGTGGGGTTGTTTTGCTGCAGGAGGGACTGGTGCACTTCAAAAAATAGATGGCATCATGAGGAAAAGAAGGGTTGTGTGGCAATACTGAAGCAACATCTCAAGACATCAGCCAGGAACTTAAAGCTTGGGCGGAAATGGGTCTTCCAATTGGACAATGACCTGAAGCTACTGCCAAACTGGTTGCAAAGGAGATTAAGGATAACCAAGTCAATGTTTTGGAGTGGCCATCACAAAGCCCTGATCTCAATCCTATTAAATTTATGGGCAAAGCTGAAAGGACAGGTGCGAGCAAAGCGACCTCCAAACATGGCTCAGTTACCCCAGTGCTGTCAGGAGGAATGGGCCAAAATTCCTACCAACTATTGTGAGAAACTTGTGGAAGGATCAGGGCTGTAAAGTCATTAAGCCGAAGCCCCGACTGCTCAATTTCCCAAACCTCCGACTCCTTACTCCCTCATACATGGCGCATGTTTTAGTGATAACTTTACTGTAGTAAAATGGTAACATCCGGCTGTTTATCACCTTATGATACAATAATCAAGCTATTTAGGAAGAACAGACAAAGGCAAATGGGTAACAATGTTTTGATCTTTTGAACACTTGTGGGTAGAGTTGAAGAAAAAGCTGTATTTGTATCCAAGTCCAGTCTGCACCAACATTGGGAATGTGTAGAAGAGACCTGTGATCAGATTTTGGTCAAGATGTGCTTGAATCTGATTCAGAGCCCAGAAGGATTCAGGCAGAGCTGAAAACCAAAGGTGGATTTCCCAAATGCTAACAAAATAATAAAGATTAACATTTTGATTTTTAGGAGCAAAACTATAACTAAGTAGATGCTAAATAGTTACAGGTCAAATTTTTGTATAAGATAGGTAAGATGACTGTATATAAAATTACAGTAGCCTCATGTACAAAGCTGTAGTGGATGGTGAGATATGGAGCCTGAAATTCACAAGTTCAAAACATTGTTTCCATTTTGCTTGTCAGTGTAAAATATATTTATTGGACATGACTTTAGGACACAAAAAATTGTAAATATGCAAAACACTGCAGGGACATTTGTGGAGTCTCTGAATTTGTTCTGAGAAATAGTATTGTCTCCATCAGATCCCGCATACATGACCTCACATCTGATCTCATTTCCAGGATAGAGAACGGCCTCTCTACACTTAGGTTGGGGGCAAAGCGGTTGACACAGGGGCAAATCTCTAACATGTCAGGGTATAAAGGAATTCCCCAGCCGTTTTTGATGAAGAATGGTTGAACTCTTCTACTTCTTTGAAAAAAGGTTAAAAATTTGCTGAAATCTGTTTCGCCTGGGAGCGAGAATTTTTCCCCTGGGGAGCGCTTTGCCTGCTCCATGTCTTTCAATTACACCCCTCATGTGATAGGCTGAAGATTATGGGAGCATTTAGCACTGGCTGGACCAATTTCCTCTTGCTCTTTGCATGAACTAACTGGCCCAACTAATTATATATTTTGGGAGTCGGAGTCGGTCCATTTTATAACAACTCCGACTCCACAGCCCTGGGAAGGATTTCCAAAATGTTTGACCCAAGTCATACAGTTTAAGAGCAATGCTGCCAAATACTAATGACATGTATGTAAACTTTTGACTTTGCAAAAAGTAGTAAAAATGCCTAAAAAATTCTCTCATTATTCTGGTATTTGGCAAATCTAAATAATTTTGGTTCCTCATTGACCTAAAACAGGGAAGGTTTATTCTGATTTCGTGTCAGTGAGAAAAAAAGGGATGTGTCTTTTTATATAGTGTATGTAAGCTTCTGATTTCAACTGTATCATTGTTATAACCTCTTTCATTGTCCTTTTATTCCCCTCACTGTGATCTCTCTCTGGATGAGGTGGTGTCCTTTTGGCCATCTTTGTAAGGGTGTTAAAGGTGACACTTTGTCTTCTAAGTGACAGCCCCCAAGCTCTGGTCACTTTGATAAAGTATGGTCCAGTAAACCTACAATAAAAATTCCTGGATGCTCTGGATAGTTTTAAGAGATTATTTGCTTTCCTCAAGTGATTAGTGATGTGTCACCAGTCACATACCCACACAAGTTGCCTCGTGTATATGAACATATAGTCACACGTCTTGAAGAAAGTATATAATTTTAAATATTTGGCCCTAGCTTAACATATTACGAGTATAAGTAATTTGAACATTTATGCCTAATGCCAGAGAGAAGTTCTGTGCCATTTTGTCTCCTATCCGAGCCATCCTGTGCCTTCTTTACAGGTGCCCTGTCTCGCCCCAATCTTGTCTCCAGTTACAGCAGCCATGTACACCATTATATTAAACTCCATACTTTTTTTTTTTTATTTTTTTTTTGATTAAATATATAGTTATATAGTTTGTAAGACTGAAAAAAGACAGACGTCCATCCGGTTCAACCTATTGTGCTATACTGTTGATCCAGAGTCAATACCCCCATGAGGTAGAAGCCAATTGTCCTCATTTTAGGGAAAAAAATTCCTTCCCAAATCCTATCTGGCAATCAGAATAAATCCCCGGATCAGTGACCCTTCCCCAGAATCCTGGTCACTATAACTTGTTTATATTATTGCATCTAGAAATGTATAGAGACCCTTCTTCAGAATCCTTACTATAACTGTTATATTAATCTAGAATGTATCAACCTTCTCCAGAATCCTGGGTCACTTTTAACCTGTTTATGATTACATCTAGAAATGTCTCCAGACCCTTCTCCAGCATCCCGGTCACTATAAACTTGTTATATTATTACATCTAGAAATGTATCCAGACCCTTCTCCAGAATCCTGGTCACTATAACTTGTTCTATTATTACATCTAGAAATGCATCCAGACCCTTCTCCAGAATCCTGGTCACTATAACCTGTTATATGATTCCATCTAGAAATGTATCCACACCCTTCTCCAGAATCCTGATCACTATAAGGCCATGTCCCCACTGCACGGGTTTTCGGCCGGTTTTTCAGCCGGTTTGTGGTTTTTCAGACCGCCTGAAAAACCGGCTGAAAATGAGCACAATTGTGCTCTATGGAAAACCCGTGCAGCAGTCCCCCACTGCACGGGTTTTCCGCCCGGCGGTTTTGTCGCCGGCGGACCGGCGACAAAACATTGAGCGTGTTTATTCTTCCGTCCGGTTTCCGGAACATGTGCATCTCAATAGGAGGGGGGAGGGCTGTTCTCCGCTCATCACGGAGAAACGCCCCCCCCCCCTCCCCGTGGGGACGGCCACAAAACCGGACAAATACCGGCCGGCAAACCGGCCGGTATTTGTCCACTGCCGTGTAAACGGCCCCTAACTTGTTATAATATATTATTACATCTAGAAATGTATCCAGACCCTACTCCAGAATCCTGGTTACTGTAGCTTGTTATATAATTGCACTCTTGAAATACATCCAGACCCTTTTGGAACTCTGTTAGTGAATTCACCATGGCAATTTCCTCTGGCAGAGAGTTCCACAGCCTTGCTGCTCTTAGTCCCTTTCTATGTTTATGTAAAAATCTTGTTTCCTTTAGACATGGAGGATGCCCCCTAGTTCTCGATACAGTGCTGGTTACAAATAGATCTTGGGAGAGATCTCTATATTGACTTCTATTATAGTTATACATTTGTTGTTTTTCTTTCAGACATAGATGGCCTGATAAGCCAGGCACTGTTAATGGGGAACTTTGAGGCAGCCGTTGACCTGTGTCTGAAGGACGGCTGCTATGCCGATGCCATCATACTGGCTAATGCTGGAGGAGAAGACTTGCTGAGGGAGACGCAACAATGGTACTTTGCTCGGCAGAAAAATAAAATCACTACAGTAAGTAGGCAATATCATCTTGGTGCACTAAATATTCTGTTCGTTAATATTACTATTGATTTCTAGTTACAGATAGATCTAGATATATTTGGACACTGACACAAATTTTTGTTTTTTGTAGCTGTTTACGGAAATATGTTATAGTTAAATCATGAACATAAAGTCCAGACTTTCAGTTTTCGTTTGAGGGAATCCACATTAAAATTGGATGAAGGGTTTAGGAGTTTCATCTCCTTAACGTGGACCGCCCTGATTTTAAAGGGACCAAAAGTAATTGGACAAATTAAATAATTGTAAATAATATGTTGATTTGTAATACTTGGTTGAAAACCTTTTGTGTCGGCCTGAAGTCTTGAACTCATGGACATCACCAGATGCTGTGTTTCCTCCTTTTTAATGCACTACCAGGCCTTTACTGCAGCGGTTTTCAGTTGCTGTTTGTTTGTGGACCCTTCTGTCTGAAGTTTAGTCTGTAACAAGGGAAATGCTCTCAGGTTGAGATCAGGTGACGGACTTGGCCATTCAAGATAATTCCACTTCTTTGCTTTAATAAACTCCTGGGTTGCTTTGGCTTTGTTTTTGGTCATTGTCCATCTGTATTATGAAATGCCGACCAATCAGTTTGGCTGGATCTGAACACACAGTATCTCTGAATACCACAGAATTCATCCGGCTGCTTCTGTCCTGTCTCACATCATCAATAAACACTAGTGATGCAGTGCCACTGACAGCCATGCATCCCCCAGCCATCACGCTGCCTCTGCTGTGTTTTACAGATGTGGTATGCTGAGGATCATGAGCTGTACCACTCCTTCGCCATACTTTTTTCTTCATATTATTCTGGTAGAAGTTGATTTCATCTGTCCAAAGAGTGTTCTTCCAGAACTGTGCTGGCTTTTTTAGATGTCTTTTTAGCAAAGTCCAATCTAGCCTTTTTATTCTTGAGGCTTATGAGTGGCCTGCACCGTGCAGTGAACCCTCTGCATTCACTTTCATGCAGTCTACTCTTTATGATAGATTTGGATATTGATACGCGTACACAGTACTCAGAGACCTACTGTGCGCTCAAATCCAGCCAAATGCAGCCAAACTGATTTTTCAGCATTTTACAATACAGATGGACAATGACCCTAAACATAAAGCCAAAGCAATCCAGGAGTTCATTAAAGCAAAGAAGTGGAATATTCTTGAATGGCCAAGTCAGTCACTTGATCTCAACCCCATTGAGAAACATTTCATTTGTTAAAGGCTAAACTTCAGACAGAAGGGTCCACAAAAAAACGCAAAAAAAAACGCTGCAGAAAAGCCCTGGAAGAGTTTTAAAAAGGAGGAAACGGGGGGGTTCCATAATTCAAGCTTGGGCAGTCTTTCCCAAAAAGGTTTTTCAACCAAATAGAAAATTTTTTTTTCTTATTTTTTTAAATTTTTTTGGTCCCTTTAAAATTGGGGGATTGGTTGAAAACCAAAAACCCTTTTAAAAAATTTTTAATTAGCCCCCTCTGAAAGTAAAAGTTGGTTAAAAATTTTTTCTTCTTTGGAAAATGTTTAGAAAACGGGTAAAAAAAATTTTGTCGGTAATTTTAGGGGTAAATGTAATAAATGTACTTGGGGGGGAAATAATTTTTTTGTTTTTGTCTGTTGAGCTTTCCTTTTTAGTCGTCCAGCTAAGTGGGGGGATGTGGTTTTTACTGTACTTGCAGAGTGGAAAAACTTGTTTTACTGCGACATATTCCAAACCAGGGAATAGTAAAGCTTTGTGGTAAGTGTCAGTACTACGAAATGTAATACTAGACTTGGGACTTAACTGCAGGTTCACATAAAACCCAAGTTTAAAGGAAGATTCTGAAAAAAAAAACTCCATGTATTAGTAGGTTAGTAGTGAGAACAGCAGAATGACTGAGGAGGTCCAGCTTTATAACATTTTTTCCCGTTAAATATTTTTGTTTTTAAAAGGGGTTTATATATGTGTTGGTGAGCTTCTTGGATATCTATATAGTGGGAATAACCCTTTAGTGATGGATAAAAACTGCATCCACTGAAGAGCAAAGTTCTTGTCGCACTGCTGAGTGCTGGGCACAGTGGAGTGAGTTTGGATGTGAAGGCCTCCTCTCCCCCACCCTTCTTGCTTGGTACCTTGCACTTTCCCTCATACGGACCGCCCCCCCGTCCCGAGTGGGTCGCGCTGCATTTTCCCCCCTGTCCCCTGGGCGGTGAGTGTGGGCTACAATGTCCTCTGCAGTATAAACAATTAGATCTCAAGTTCTCCTCTATAGACAATCTTTAAAATTGCCCATTGGGTCAATTTCATTTGGGTTTCCCCAAAACCCCCAAAAAAATAAGGTGAGAAATATTTTAATACAGAGAAAGAGAGACAGAGGCCTACACACATGGGAAGTGCAGCCATGTTGGTTTGGGTATTAATGGTTTTCTCAAAAAGAAATTTTTGGCCCCACGGGAAATTTTCTGCCTGTTATTGTACAAGTGTTCACATGCAGATTTTGTCATAGATTTGCTGCAGTCCTCTTCATCTGTACATCCTGCCCTGTGCCGCTTAATTGCGTTGTCCCATAATGAAATGCTAGTTTGCTGCGGTAGATCACACAAAATATAACAATTTTGCAAGTGAAATTTTTTTTTTTTTTTTATTTAACAATACTCCTGTGTCCTTGATTTCCTCTCAGAATATCCATCTAATGTGTCCAGTGCTGGTTAGAAGCCATTTTTCATGTCCTATTATTGATTGGCTTGCTCAACAGCAAAAATCTACCAGTATCCAAGAGTATAGCAAGAGTGGGTGGGATGGGGGGCTTTATTGAGAGTGCGCCCACTGACAATGGACCTTTGCGTTCATTCTCAGAGTGAATCAAAAGAACACCAGGGGGCAGCTTATCAAGTGTTAAACCGCAATGTCTAGAGAACGGCTTTTTTCATCTTTCAAATTTGGAAATGTTTTTTTTTTTAAAATATCTAGCAGAAATGTATTATTTAAACTAATCCCCTTTTTCCACCGTGAACAGGAAGATGGCTGTACTTGCACAGTTCTCTCCTATTCATGGCTACAGGAGTTTCGAATATAGTTGTGCAGACTTGCTCAGCTATATTTGAGACTGCCACAGAAAAGTACCACACAAGTGCGGCTGACTCCCTGTTCACTGAGGCCGGCTTGTAGCGAGCTAGGAGTCATCCTCAGACAGGGATTTTAAGGTTAAATCCCTTTAGAAGGGTTTTCCCACGAAGTAAAATTGACGTGGGAAGCTTGCAAAGTAATTAATAAACATTTTCACTATTCATCTTTATTAAAAAAACTATACTTTTTGTTTTAGCTGTCCCCAAAGGGTCCCTAGTCTACGCCATCTCCGGGGTTTTCGACCGGATGTGAGTGATTAGTCCTGTGCAATGCTCAGACATCACAGTCTTTTCCCCTGATTAGTAAACCAACATCATGCTGAGTGAGTTCCGGGTTTAATCTTTTACCGTTTGACTCCTAGTAATTATCAAAAGTCCTTATCACCCTCGTTTTTTTTTTTTTTTTGATCTGTCTATCTGTTTTTCCCCTTCCCACCCCTCCAAAAAAGAGAAAAAAAGATCCACATGGTTTGGTTCTTGTAGGGTCATGAACCTTGGACCCCTATGCTGAAGGGCAGATGGCCAACCACCAGTAATTGTAGCACCATTGATTTGGATTTTAGGTTTTCTTTACTTAGTTAAACAGACCTTTTTTTTGATTAAAAAACTAAGTGGCACATGCGGAAGGCATGGTGATGTCAAGCCTGCTCGGTCACATGCAAATTTTACAAACCCCTTTTGGAAGACGCTGAAAAAAAGAAATTTTGAAGCAATGAAAATTAAACCGTTTTTTAAGGTTACATAATCCAAACTAATGTAACTTTATGATATACTTGTGTTTTAATTATTCATCAGCTTTTAAGAATTCCGCTTGCATTTGGGCGGGGGAAAAATTCAATTTTACAACTCTAACCCTTTTTCCCATTACTAGGGCATTGGGAGCAAACACTCACTTCTTTACAGCTCATCTAAGCACCCTTTTTGTGCAGCTAGTTTTCAGTGAATCGTGAAGTAAGAGAGTTTTGGGTTTGAGTAGTGGAACTTGTGCTGAATCTGTGATCCTTATCAGTACTTTGCCTTTAGACACACTTGGAAATCGCCTGGAGTCAGAAGGAGAAGGAAAAATGTCCTCTCAAGCTTGCTTGTGCTACATCTCCTCGGGAAATGTGGACCGGCTGACAGAGTGTTTGGGCAAAAAACAAAAAACCCTAAACCTTTTTGCGTGCAGGAAGAAAAGTCTCTTTTAGGCCAGCCCTTTCTGGGTGTTTTTAGATACCTAGTTTAGATAATTATTAAAAGGGGGGTTCCCCCATAGATGTTCAATAGAATATGCCATCAATTGATTGGGTTCACCTTGGCCTGCATTTTCTTGGGAACGGCCCCTCAAAATTGGCTCGAATGGAAAATATTGAGTTTGTGCAAATTCCCTTCTGTTCTATGGGGGTTCAGAGTACAGCCATCACACCGTTTCCCCGACTATACCCATTTAAAACAGAATTTTGGAAAAATTTGACTCAACCTTTCCTGAAGTAGCTGTGGACCCAGATTTGGGCCCCACCTTTAAGACTTTGATGGCATATCCTATCAATATGCCATCAGAATCTAAGGTGGGCACACCCATTTAAAGCTTTAGCAAACACCTTCTTACATTTATTAAAAATATTTAAGAATTTTTGTTTAATTTAAACTATATTTTTTGCAAATAAGCTTACAACTTAATAAAAAAATGGGACATTAAATTTTCAAAGAAAAAAAAACAGAAAAACGGCCATATCCAAAATAAAAGGGTGGAAATAGACTGAACCCAGCAAGAGGCTACACACCCCCCTGCTAATTAAGAAAAATAACAGGTCAGCTGATTGTACAGTAGCCCATACTCTCCCAAAAGGGGGCAACCAAAATGCACATTAAAATTATACATTTCCACGATGCAAAAAAAACACATACAATACAATGGGGGACCGCACAAAAAGCAAAATACCCCCAAGGCTATGTTCCCCGGTTAAAATGGGTCTTTTTTCAGTCCCCGAATTAAGGGGGGTATGGTGAATTACCTGGAATCGTCCCCAGGGGCATTACGGGGAACCACAGTTCTCATAGGGGAACTATGGTTAATTCCCCCTGCCGGCGAATCCGCCGCGGGGGGGGGGTAAGTGACATGTTTACTACGACGTATCCGCCGTAGAATGATAGCTATGGGCCGGCGGGTGCCGCCCCCCCCCACCTGCTAATTGGGGGCGAAAATTTCCCCGCCAAAAGAGCCCTATGAACATAGCCATAGAAACCACTCAACCCTTCAATATTGGGGAGGTGGTTGGGTATTCTAATTGCAAATATAAAACAATAAAAAAGGTGCCCGTATTTTAAAAAATTTGTGAACCATACTGAAATTTTGCCTTTTATGCCCCTGATATTAATAGGGCGGTGCCACACTTCTGGGGTTCCCAAAATAAGTACGGACACCCTATCTCCCTATACTGTTGGGGAAAAACATTTAAATACGAAAAATATCCCCCAAAAAAATGAGGTATTGTTTTGAAAAAAACTTTTGGGCCCCTTATGCAACCCCCCCCGGTCCTTTTTCTTCAAGCCCTACACTCACAATTTACAGAAAAAATGGGACATTAATTTCTCAAAGACAAAACGGAAACACTGCACTACTCACAGCTCAAAGGCTGGAGCTCCGAGCTCCCATGAAACAAAATGGAGAATCATTCTGACTCAACACTTTCCCGAAGTAGCTGTGTGACCCAGAGGTGGTTCCGCACCTATAAGACTTTGATGGCATATCCTATCAATATGCCATCAGAATCTAACATGGTTACACCCATTTAAAGCCTTCTTACATTTATTAAAATATATAAAGAGCTGTGTAATAAATTATATCCTTGCTAGCAAGCTTACAGACTGACTGGACAGGATTAGAAAAGCATTCTAAGGTATTGTCCAACAGCGCCACAACTGTCTAGAGGTTGTGTGTGGTACTGCAGATGAGTCCATGACTCTTTGTGCTGGCTGACGACAAAAACAGGGCACTTTTCCAAGGAAAAATGGGGCCCTTTTCCACTCCTGTGATGCTATGAAAATTGTTACATAGAAGTGATGGTGAAAATGCGGTCTTCTTCTGCTTAAAGTATGGTTACTATTTTAATAATGGGGGCCCTTTGTTTTTTTTTTTTTTTTTTTTTTTTTAGGACCTAGTAGAGAAGGACATGGTACTAAGGAAATCAATAATTTTCTAGAGGCCCGTATGCTCCCAAGGGCCTGTGTTAGCAGAGAAGGTAGCACAATATGCCAGTCTCCTGGCATCTCAGGGGAAATAATGCTCCCGAGCACTACCAGTGCTCTGAGAGGTATGTTATATGACGAAATTGGTAAATATTTGCATTAATATTTTCCTTTGCTTACTGGGATTCCCCCACCATGATAACTCTTGTCTTTATACCCTGTCTAATATATACATGCCTTAGCGTGTGCTGTGTTGGTTTATAACTGAAAAACTGGATGACCTCATGAAATTTGGCATTTTTTAAAGTGGACAAAAAAGATTGAAACAAATTGTCAACTCAGCCCCCCTGGCAAGTCCGTCCCATTACAACATTTTATGTATCCCCAAACTGGACAGCAACCTTTTGGGTGGACAAAGGGCTGGGTGCAAAAGGCCTCACTTTCCCTGGCGGACGAGCCCCCCCCCGTCTTGGGGAGAGGCCCCGCCCCCACCAAAAGGGGGGCACCTCCCTTAGATTCGGAGCTCCAGTGATCTCCACGACACTGCTCTGTTCAGCACAGCTCTGACCGCCCTGTCCAGGCACCATAGCCACCCTCCAGTGAACTCCAGTGGCCTTTTAAGTGCAACCATAATTCTGATGTAGACCTCTGTGATTGAGTTTGACAACCCTGGTTTATATGTGGGGGCCTGGACCCAAAACTCACCGGGGGGGGGGGGGTAAGGGAAACATGTTGTGCCACCCACTCACCAGTGCAGCGGAGAGCGACTCCTGCTACACTCAGCGCCCACATCCCAAAATTTCTGTACTAAAAAACATGTGAGGTAGATGGGGCTACTCGTAAATGGAGATGAAAGCCGCCATCCATTCACTCCACTGTGCAGATTATTCAGCAGTTTGACTACACACATTTTATTTTCCTAGGACAAAACCTCCTTAATGGGGCATTTATTGTTACAGTTAGGTTATGTTCACACGGCTTATTCACGCCGTAATTGCGGGATGGATTTTGCCCACAATTACGCCGTGTGCTCCGTAGCAGGGAGGGGTGGGAGGGGAGCAGCTCGCCGGCTCTATAGACATTCATTATCCACGGCGCATATCCCGCCGTGATAATTTACATGTCACTCTCCCCGCGCGCCGTATTTTGCGAGCGGGGAGAGGAGACGGAATCCATAGTTCTCTATGAGAACTGTGGATTACCATAATGACTGGGACGGATTTGCACCGTATTGAGCGCAGTATGGCGCGAATTACGGACTGAAATCCGTCCCAAAATAAGCTGTGTTAACATGGCCTTACTGTCCTGGGAAAGTAAATTTACTAGTTAAGGTATACTGGGATGTAATAGAGGCTTCCACCATCCAATATGTCACTGACTTGTCTAATAATGGTTCTGAATCTCATTTTCAAAATGTGGATAGAAAAAGGAGAACAATTGCCTACAGACTGAGGGGGAATCCCATCTAGTAAAAAAAATCCAAAATCCAAGGCACAATAAATGGAGAGTGTGAGGAAAATTCACTCAAAAAATGACTTCATCTCCAATTTCGTATCTAGTCAGATCTCACAGATGGCCCCCAGGAAATCTCAATTTACATGTTAATCAGCACAGCCAAGACCCATTGTAAATGCTCTTCTATAGGATGCCACCACAGCAGGGGGTCAACCCATGAAAGGATCCTCATGCAGCTTAATTAGCTCAAACCCCCAGCTTCAAAGACTTGAGCAAAATGCACCTAGCCGCCACGGCTCCGATATTTCATATCGATTCATAGGCGATCCGTTCATAACTGGTCTATGGCGATTTCACATCTTAAAATATGGAACTCCCCGCACACATAGCCACCACTCCCATGCTTGGACGAGGCAGGGGGACCGAGAAATCCAGAACTGGACTTAGGGAGTTCATAGGATAGGAGTTTCTGATATCCGGGCGTAGAGTAGGTCCAGCCGATTCTGATGGTGCCACCGGCTCGGTTCTGTGCCAATGCCCTGCTGCATTATGGTCCATTTTTGTGTTCGTCAGAAACTGCATGACCAGAGTGGGAGGAGTTCGTAGGCCGTCCCAGAGGTATGTAGGGGGCTGCCTCGTGGGCTGTCTCCTCACAGATATAAGCAGAAGGCTGGGTGGGCTCAACTGTTGATCCAGGAGGGGGGGTATCTAAGAGCACTTCCAGGAGCATCCACACACAGAAGCCAGGCCACATAAGCCCCCCCATGTGGACCGCAAACCAAAAGGTAACTGGACACATTTTACTGCCTTTGTCTGTATCCATACTTATATTTGCACCTCTGACTCTTATCTGTATATTATTATCCTTTTGTATATATCCGTCTAGTGTGCCCTCCAAGGCCAATTAAATCTATAAACTTTAATCTGAGTTAGTCTGTCTTGATCATCGGCCTCACACGCCTAGCACTCGGTCTATAATATATAGCTACCCCAAGGCTGGTTTCGAGCCCTGTTATAAGTCGGTAACGGACCGGTCTTATAACTAAACTGGAAACTGGTGGCAGCCGTTCAAGATTCTGGACGAGTAGGGTGTTCTGTCGTCCTCCCTGCTTCTCCCTGTGCCCGTGTGGACAGGGGTTAACAGTGGAACAGTGTCTGGCTGACCTTGTGTACGCCTAGGGGGCAGCGTAACGTCACGATACACCCCAAGTCAGGCCGTCGACCATTGAGTGGGCCGGCGAGGCGGGCTTTTTCCTGACAGAGAGTTTAGGTTGATTGAAGAAAAAGCTTTATTCACAATGTAGGCTCAATGTAAAAGATTTGCAAGATAAGGGTGAGAAAGGGGGAAAAAAGGAGAGTCCGTTGTGATGGAGATTTCACAGTGGGGATCCGTCTGGTACTCTGCCTTTTTATAACTCTCTCCACCCTTCACTTCTGACCTCTGAACTTAGACACATAAATATTTCAAGTATAGCCTCATAGAAATCGTTGGCTGTCCTTTTTACCGCTCTGTAGAACACCTAATATGTGCCCTTATGTGCACAGTGTAGATCAAATATGTGTTTGGATGTTGAAAGCAATGGGCCTCAGTTATCAAAACTGTCTAATGGGAAGACTGTCTATGTTGCCCATATTAAGCAATTAAAGGCCAGCTTTTATTTTCCTAGATGAGTTTAAGAAATTAAAGCTGACCTGTGATGGGTTGCAGGTATATGACGGCTAAGGCCAGAGGTTGGCTGCAGCATCATGTGATCCATGAACTTGACCTCATCAGTGAGTACCGGTGGTTGGGTGGAGAGGGGGCGAAGACACTGGAGCTCTGTCAGCGCTGGAACGGTGGTGATGGGAGAGGTAAGTATTGGGTAATTTTCTGTTGAAGTATAGTGGGAGGTTTTTAAAAGTCTTGAAAAACCCCTTTAATAAGTATCATCAAAAACACTTTTCAATGCGATTGCTGGGGATCTGGGCAATCAGACCTATACGATCAGAAAATGAGATAAATTTTGGGCTACAGGGAAGGTAATAATTATTTGATGCCTTGCTGATTGTTCATGTCTTTGTCAGTGGGCAAACTTACACAGTATATAACTTTAAGGGTAGGTTAATTTTAACATTGAAAGAGAGAATATCTAAAATAAAATCCAGAAAATTACACTGTATAAATTTTATATAAATTTATTTGCATTTTGCTGAGAGAAATAAGTATTTGATCCCCTACCAAACAATGAGTTCTGGCTCCTACAAACCAGTTAGACACTCCTAATCAGCTCATTACCTGCATTACATACAGTTGTCTTAAATAGTCATCTTTATAAAAGACTCCTGTCCACAGACTGTCAGTCAGATTCTAACCTCTACAACATGGCCAAGACCAAAGAGCTTTCTAAGGATGTCAGGGACAAGATCGTAGATCTGCACAAAGCTGGACTGGGCTACAAAACCATAAGTGAGACGCTGGGTGAAAAGGAGACAACTGTTGGTGCAATAGTAAGAACCTGGAAGAACTACAAAATGACTGTCAATTGACATTGATCTGGGGCACCATGCAGAATCTCTCCTCGTGGGGGTATCCTTGATCGCGAAGGTGAGAGATCAGCCTAAAACTACACAGGGAGAGCTTGTTAATGATTTCAAGACAGCTGGGACCACAGTCACCAAGAAAACCATTGGTAACACATTATGACGTAATGGTTTAAAAACCTGCAGTGCCCGCCAAGGTCTCCCTGCTCAGGAAGGCACATGTGCAGACCTGTCTGAAGTTTGCCAATGAACACCTGGATGATTCTGTGAGTGATTGGGAGAAGGTGCTGTGGTCAGATGAGACAAAAATGTAGCTCTTTGGCATTATCTCAACTCTCCGTGTTTGGAGGAAGAGAGATGCTGCCTATGACCCCAAAAATACCGTCCCCATTATCAAGCACGAAGGTGGAAACATTACGTTTTGGGGGTGTTTCTCTGTTAAGGGCACAGGACTACTTCACCACATCAATGGGAGAATGGATGGAGCCATGTACCGTAAAATCCGGAGTGACAACCTCCTTCACTCCGCCAGGATATTTAAAAATGGATCGTGGCTGGGTCTTCCAACAAGAAATGACCCAAAACATACAGACAAGACAACAAAGGAGTGGCTGAAAAAGAAGCACATTAAGGTCATGGAGTGGCTTAGCCAGTCTCCAGACCTTCGTCTCATAGAAAACTTATGGAGGGAGTTGAAACTCCGAGTTGCCAAGTGACAGCTTCAAAATCTTAATGATTTAGAGAAGATCTGCAAAGAGGAGTGGACCAAAATTCCTCCTGACATGTGCGCAAACCTCATCATCAACTACAAAAAACGTCTGACTGCTGTACTTGTCAACAAGGGTTTTGCCGCCAAGTATTAAGTCTTGTTTGCCAGAAGGATCAAATACTTATTTCTCACTGCGAAATGCTAATAAATTTATATAATTTATACAATGTGATTTGCTGATTTTTATTTTGGACATTCTATGTTAAAATTAACCTACCCTTAAAATTATAGACTGTTTATGTCTTTGTCGG
Organism: Phyllomedusa bahiana; assembly: GCA_025379985.1. Classification (NCBI taxonomy): domain Eukaryota; kingdom Metazoa; phylum Chordata; class Amphibia; order Anura; family Hylidae; genus Phyllomedusa; species Phyllomedusa bahiana. Next base: position 69,745 of record JAODAL010005384.1, on the reverse strand, counting down.
TGGGCAAACTTACACAATCAACAAGGGATCAAATAATTATTTCCTTCACTGTATATGGTGTGACTGGTTCTGGTGATCCCGGCTGATGCAGTAATCATTCATTCTTCATGTGATCCAGCAGCCAACGACAGGCCTCAGTGGTCACGTGCAATGTATCCAGCAATAGACCCCTGCAGCTTTTAATAGCTGTGGGGTCAGATGAAGAATGAATGATGACATCATCAGCCGGATCACCAGGACCAGCCGTGGCACTGCAATGAGCGACTCTAAAAGTTGGGTGTTTTTTTTAAAATTTTCCCTATTTTCTACCGTCCCATAATGACTAATGAGCTTTTAGAGGTTTGGGAAACTTCTGAATTCTTAAAATGATTTTAACAGTTGCTCTAAACCTTTTCCTCGCTCTTCCTGTTTTAGAGCGCAGTGCGTGAACTAAGAGATCGTCTTTTGAACGCTCAGGGACAGGCTGCAAATGGACAGCGATACCCCTCAAAGACCTCAAGTAGCCGTCCATCACCTTCAGCCAAACCAAGCAAAGCAGCAGATGGGTTCTTGTACAAAGAAGGAAGCAAACAGGTTTGTGTCATATGGATGGTAAATGGTTATCCTGCTTGTGTTCAGTTTTATAAGTTACAGGTAAAATATGGCGTCATAAAATACAACCTCAATTCCAAAAAAGTAGGGACACTAAACGAATATTGAATAAAAACTGAATGCAATGATGTGGAGGTGCCAACATCTAAGATGATATGCAGAATAGAACACAAATCACAGATCAAAAGTTTAATCTGAGAGAATGGATCTTTTTTAAGTGAAAAATGTTTTTTTAAAAATTTTCAGGGAGTCAAAAAAAAAAAAAAAATTTTTTCCCCCAATCCCTTTTTTTTTTAATTTTTTTTCCCCACTTTTGGGGCTTCCCCCTTTCTTCTAAAAACAGTAAACTAGGGTTGGGGACAGAGGAAAACCAGTTTCTAAGTTTAGAAAAAAATGGTCCTCCCATAAAAGTCAAATTTGGGCCCTAAAAGTTCAATCGCCGGGGGCCCTTTTTTGGGGTCGACCTTCCCTTTAAGAGGGCCCCAAAATTTCTCTGTAGGTAAAAAGTTTTTGGACTGCAAAACGGCCTTTTCCGTCCCCGGACCCTTTTCTCCTACGTACCATGATGTTTTTTGTAATTGCTGCAGAATGGGGTTCGGGGCATTACCCTTGTTAAAAATTTGGGGGTTTTCCCCCGAAAGAGGGGACGCCCTAAATGGGAGCAGATGTTTTTTGGGAACCCTAAAACAAAAGTCTCCCCTTAAATGGTCCCTTTTCCAACAGAAGCTGCCCAGGGCCCACAACCCACTCTTTTCCCCCCCCGAACCCCCGGGTGGGGAAGGGGTTCAAAAAAGGAGCGTTACAATTTGGTTGTTTTTTGCCCCTTTTCGGGTTGGGTTGAAAAATGGCCGCCCACTTTTCCTAAAGAATTTCCCCAAAACGTGACTCCTCTGACCACAGAAAATTTTTCCATTTTCCCCACACCCCTTTTTTAAAAGGGCCCCTTTGGGCCCCTAGGGGGCCCCAAACCCGGCTGGGGCTTGTGGACCCTTGCTTAGAAATGGTTTCCCTCTTTGCACTGTAAGAGTCCACCCGGGAAACCCGGGGATGGCCGGGGATTGTGGTCAAAAACCAATCCCTTTCGGGAAAGGGTTTTCCTGGGGGCCCATTCGGGTTACTCCTTTTACAGTGGCATTTCCTTTTTTAGGTGCAGTAAAACGGGGCCCGGAGATCAACGGAAGTTTCCAGTAATTTTTAAAGGGCCCTTTAAACCCTTAACGCTAGCAAATTTTTTCCCAGATTCCCCTGAATTTTGGATAATGTTTTTTAAAAGGTTTGATGATGATAATTTTAAAAAATCTTTCCCAAATTTTACGCGGGTTTTAACACCACCCTGTTATTGCGCACAATTTTTTCTGGCAAAAAAGGGGGGAATTTGGGTGATCCTTTTAAACCCCTTGGTTCAGGGGGGAACTGCCCACCCTGAGGAGCTTTTTTCCCAATCTTTTGTCAGTTAAATTTAATTAGTTTTGTTTGGGTTTTTTTCCCAGTTTTTCCCTTATTTTCTCATCTTTTTTCCCAAAGCCCCACTTAATGTACTTGTCCCAATTTTTTTGGCATTTGAAAGACATTTTTTTAAAATTTTTGGAAATTAACCTTTTTTTTCCCTTTGAAATGTTATATTTACTCAGATTTAAATTTTAAATCTTTATCAAAGTTCTTTTTGAAAAAAATATTAGATTTTTGGCACCCTCCACATCTTTGCATTAAATTTTTTTATTCACAATTTGTTTTGTGCCCCAAATTTTTTTGGGGGGAATTTTGGGTTGTACTTGTACAACTGGGTTTACAGCAGTAGGTGGCAGTACTGTGCCATGCCCTGCGAAAACCCTGCCAAAATTTTCCCCCAGTTTAGAGCTAAAAAGGCTTGAAAAATTAGACACCCTTTATGCCCTAGTTAAAAAAAAATTTGGGAAAAAAGGTGGTTTATAGCCCCTATGTGGTTTCAGGAAAGGATAAAGGAAAAGAAGCCAACCCGTGAGGGAAAATCCTGCTCTAATTCATATAAACCTGGAGAAAAAAAGTGAAAAAAAATCCCTAACAATTTCCTTTAAGGACAGTGAAAGTTTTTTTTTAAAAAACCCCTCCCCAAAAAAAGGGTAAAGGGGACTGTTTTATTTTATACGCCCACTGATGCGGGAAAAGCTGCCCAATCACGGTAAGTGGGGGGGGAAATCAAAAAATTTTTTTGGCCCTTTAAAAGGAGCCCCTAACACGTTTTAAAATCTTTAAAACCCCTATATATAAACAGACTCGCTTCTCTGCCCCCAAACATTTTAACCCCTATATTCACAGGGGCTCACTTCTCTGCCTCTATAAAAAACCCTATAATTCACAAAACTCGTTTCCTCTTCTATAATAAAACCCAAAATATCACAAGCCGGGCTTCTCCTTCTATATAAAAAACCCTATTATCACAGAGTCCGCCCCCTTTTCCCTCTATCTTTTAAAACCCCTATAAAAAAATCACGCCCCCTTTTGCCCTTATTAAAACCCCTAAATATCACAAGCCACTCCTTTTCCCCTTCAATTTTTAACCATATATAATCACAAAGCTCAGCTCCTCTCCCTCTATCATAAAACCCCTATATCACAGGGGTTCAGTTCTCCCCCTTCAATCTTTATAACCCTAAATATCACGGGGCCACTTCTCCCTCATCATAAACCCTATATATCAAAAGCCCCGGCTTCTCTCCCCCTTCATATCCCCCAAAAAATCACAGAGCTAAAGTTTTCTCTCCTTATCAAATAACCCTATATGCCCGGAGCTAAGATCCTTTTTCCTCTTTCATATAACCCTATATATCATAGAGCCCCACCCTCCTTTTCCCCTTCCCACATCCTGCTTTCCCAGATAAGCAGCAAAAATCCCCCTGACAGGTTAAATTTTAACGGGTATTAGAGGTTTTTTAAAAATTTTTGTCTTTTTAGTTTTTTTTTTTATATGAATCTCTAAATTTTTAAAATTTTTTAAAAAGAATGGGATTAAATTTTTTTAAAATTCTAAATTTGTAGGCTTTATCCCAGTCTCCATTTAAAAACGTTTTTCCCCCCCTTTCCAAAAACCAGTGCCTTAAACCATTTATACCCAGCCGTTTGTTGCAACGTGCCCCCCCCTCCACCCAAATCCCCCTTCCAACCTTCTTCTGGCCCCCCCGGTTTTCAAAAATCAAACATAGATAGGGATTTGGGCCCACCCTTATCCAGGATCAAAACCCCCGGGCCCAGCTGTGCCGGGTAAACCCAGCAACAGGAAAAAATAAAATAACCCACTTTAAAAAGAACCTGCAGTATGTATGTTTTCTGTTATTGGCCAGTATCCATGTTAAAATTTAAAACCCCCCAGACACCCAAAATCCGGTTTCCTCCAAGTGCGGGGAAACTTTAGCTGGGGGGGGTTTGCGAGGTAGCGGTCCCCTTTTAAAGGCAAGGGCCCGGAAAGCCTAAAAGTTGCGCCCAGTGCACAAAATTTAAACCCCTTAACCCCGAACGCCTAAAAGTATTAATGACCAAATTTTTTTTTTTTTATTTTTTTGCCTCCTTGCGTTTCAAAAGTTTTTAATTTTTTTATTTTTTTTAAATTGACAACGTTTATGGGGCCCTCGTTTTTTTCCGAGAAAAAAGTTTTTTACTTTATGGGGAAATTTGTTTAAGTTCATTTAAAAAATAATTGAAAGAAATTTTTTTTTTTTTAACATTTTTTTTATTTTTTTTTTTTTAAAAAAACCATTCACATTTCACCCTTAAAAAATTGTTTAGTTTAAATTCTACAGGTTTTTTACGGTCATGTGGATCCCCCAATATTTTTTTTGTTTTATTTTTTTTGTTTTACTTTTGCAAAATTTTTTTTAATTAAATATTTTTTTTTTATTTTTTTTCCCCACTTTTTTTTTTTTAAATTTTCCCCTGAAGGGAAAAAAATTTTAAATTATATAAATATATATTTTATATAATATAATATAAATAAAATATATAAATATAAAATTTTTAAATTTATATAATATATTTATATTTTTATATAAATATCTTATCTAATAAATAATCTTTTTCCCACTTAAAATTTGTAAAAACATATTCATAAAGATAATATTTTAAATTTCTGTGCCCTCTGACCAGGCCGGATTGGGGACACACACCTTGCGCCCATTCACTGGTTTTCATACACAACAACTGGGGGGCCCCACAAGGTTCCCCGGGGGCGGACTTTTGCAGCCGCCCCCAAAGCTCGTGGGTGCCCAGGTGTTCCGATACCCGACAAGCAGGGGCCCCTTTTTGTTTGCGTTTCGGTAACGCACCGCCGAAAATCAAATTTTAAAGCATTGGGTTCCCGGAGGTTTCCCTTGGGCTCCCCTGTCCTGCAGGAGAGGCCTGGGGCGGGGCTGGAAAGTATACTCTGAGTCTGCAGCGCGCCCAAAAGACTTCGCGGGAAAACGAACGACCCGCCCCCGGCTGACGGCAAAAGACGGTCCCGCGGACGTTAAAGGAAAAAGGGTTGGGCCCGGGTTTCATAAGAACATGAAATAATGTGCTAGTGCAGGTCAGTAAAAAAACAACAAGCTATAGTTGCCCTCCTCAGTCCTCCATTTTCCCGTACATTTATTATTTTTCCTTGGTTCCTTTCCCCAAAGGGGCAACAATGCTGCAACCCCGGTCGGCTGCAGTGGTAAGGATTTACACCACTTTATAGAAAACCAAGCCTGTTCCCCAAAAAAAACAGCCATTCTCTGCATCCGGTGCAACTCTGGAGCAAGCCATGCTCTATTCTCGAAAATCACCCCAGAGGTGGGACCTGCACTTGTCAGACCTATGTGGCCTATCCGATCCATATGCCATAAATATCTCCGATAGGAATACCCCTCTAACACATACTTGGACTCCACCCCAGACTAATTAACACATGAAGCCAGACTTGTAGGAATGAGTTTACAATTAGAGGTCAGATTGTGTTTTTGCCACGACTTGTACCAAACTGTGACCGAACCACATCATTTTTCTGTGATTTTGGAAAATTGAAAAATAAAAAATGGCACGTGTGCATTGACCCTATGTCTGCAGCCCTTACAACTGATTTATTGGCTACAGATTTGAAAATTGTAAAGTTTATTTATTGTATCATGTAACATTATAAAATGTTCGAGCTTGCGAGATCGCGGCATGAGACCAACAGTAAATTACCCCTTGGGATCATTTCCAAATTCCCCCCCGGCCCGGGGTGGGGTCCAAACTGTGAGTGGTTTACCCCCCGCTGTCATGACCTATAAAAGGCGCGAAAAAGGGAAATTGCAAAGGGAGGAGGAGTGAGCTCCACCTGAGCAAAAACGGTTGGGAAATAAAAGGGGTTTTTTGGTCCACTCACCCCAAAAATCTTGGGGTGTCTGGTGAAAGTCAGCACCAAATTGAAATCAAAACGGAGACCAGTATAGAGCTTTTTGCCTATACGGGCTTTCCCCATGGGGGAAAAAATGAAATTTTTTTTTTAAAAAAAAATACAAAGAAAAAAAGGGAAAAAAAAAAAGGGAAAAAACAAACAAAAAATAAAATAAAAACACAAACACCACTCTTTTTCCCCTTTAAAAAAATGCCCAAACCCCCCCAAAAAAAATCAAAAATCGGAGCGTGGGGTACGGGCCCACCCTTTTAAATCTGTCACATTAATTTAATTTTAAAAAAACCCGCGCGGGATAAAGCTGTAAAAAAAAAAAACTAAAATGGAATGAAAAGTGATCAAAAAAAACATAAACAAATTAAAAAATTTTTTTTCCCCTCCCCCTTTTAAAAAAAAAAACCCTTAAAAAAAACCGTCCTATAAAGGAAAAAAAAAAATTTAGGGGGGGGTTTTTCCCCCGAAGACATGATGCAAAAATAATTTTTTTAAACCAGTTAAAAAAAACCCTAATTTGCTCAACCCAGGGATTAAAAAAGAACTTGCCTTTGGGAAAAAAAATGGTGAGCGTGTTTAAAAAAAAAAAAAAATAAAAGAAATTTTAGGTTTTTTTTTCAAACCCCGCCTTCCAAAGAAAAAGGATTTAAAAACGACAAAAAGCCTTTGTCCCCCCAAAAAAAAAATACCAATAAAAAAATCAAATCAAACCCCCGCAAAAAACAAGCCCTTTCAAAAGCCTTTTTTTACACAGGAAAAAAAAAATGAAAAGGCTCTCAATTGTGGTGGTTTCAAAAAACCCCTTTTTTTTCCCCTTTTTTTTTTTTTTAAAATTTTGAAAACACAAGAAAAAACAAATTGGGGAAACCCCTTTTAATCGTTTTCGAAACCCGCTGAGTAAAGCATTTTGTTTTTTTAAACCCACGGGGGAACCCCTTTTAAAAAATTAAAAAAAAAAAAACACTTCCCCGGGTTGTGGGTTTTTATTTAAAAAAACCCCACAAAAACCTTAATAAAAAGTGATCAAAGCGTTCCAATTTTGCTCCCCAAAAAGAACCAATAAAACATCAACCATTCTGCCAAAAAAAAAAGCCCCTTAAACACTATACTTTTTTTTTTCTTTATATGGGGTTGTCGATATTAACATTTAAAAAAAGCCCAATTTTTTTTTATAAAATTAAAATTTTTTTTATTGTGAAAAAGGTAATAAAAACAAAAAAAAACTTTTTTAAAAAATTTTATAATTGTACCGAACCATATAAAAAAGGTTATCCAGCCATCTACATGAAAGGCAACGCTGAAAAAATAAAGGGCCCCAAAAACAAATAAAGGGGAATGTTTTTTTTTTTCCCCCCATTTCAGGGCCCAAGGGCTAAAAAAAAATAGGGCAACCTTTTGCCCCCCCAAAGCTAAAAATTTTACACCCCTAGATGGGGCCATGAGGGGTTTTAAATCAAAAAAAGGGGGCGACTTCTGGAAGGGTTTTTAAACTGTTCCTGTACTTCGGGGGGCTTTTTTAGGACGGGCCCCCCACCAAAATTCTGCGCTTCAAAACCCAAAATTTGCGCCCCCCCTCCCTTGTAACCCCCTGAAAGTATTTTACACCCACATATACTGAATGGCAAAATTCCCAAACAAATTTGCAAAAATGGGGGGAATAAAGGGGGATGTCGGCTCAAAATACCTTTGCTGCAGAAAGACACTACCCCTGTCTGCTCCATTAAAAAGGGGGAATGGGAAATGCGGGTTCAGGAGACGGGGTGCTAGAAATTTGGGGACCCCAATTTATTAGGGGCACAGACAGGGAAATCTGCCAAAAAAAGGGCCCCGGGATTGCGAAAAGAAAATTTTGTTTACCGGGCCCCCTTTTGGGTTTACATACCCGCGGATGGGGTTTTGACGATTGCGGGGTTGGGGCGGGTGAAATCCAGCTGTCATGGTGACTTTGGGGCACCAATGACAACTTAGAGGTATTGGGGGGGTCCTTAAAAAAATTTATTTCAGGGCCCTTGGGGCAAAAACCCCAAGGCAAGGACCCCAGGGTTTAATTTTTCAGAAAAAAATTACCTTTTCCCAGGCCCCACCCCAAAGGAAAGGGAAAGCGGGAGATTAGAGAAGGGAATAAGGGGCTAAAAAATTTGGGTGTAGAAAAAGAGGTTTAAAGGGTTTTTGGGGGAATTTGGGGGGAACCCTTTGTTTTGGGGCTACAGGCAAAAAGGCAGGGAGGGGGCCCAAAACCTAAATGGGGGGGTGCAGCTGTTTTGGGGGCCCAAAAAATGGCTAGGAAGCTGGGGGAATATTTTTAAACGGGGGGATGGGGGAGGGAAAAACACATAAAACGTGAAAGGGTTAAAAAAGATAGAGAGTGGGAATTAGAAATAAATCGGGGGGTTGGAGTGGGGGGAAGGGGGGTTGAGCAATAGTTAAAAAGAATAGGGAAAAAGGGAATTAAAAACGGGGAAAAACCCTCTCTAAATTGCTTTGCTGCCCAAGCCAGGAGTCTGCCCAACAAAATGAAAAAAAGAAGTTTTAATTTTGCAGAAAAAAAATAGGGGCCCATAGGGGGGGATAACTGGGGACGTGGGGAAAGAGAGCTTTGATGGGGGGTTTAACTTGGGGTTTAAAGTTTTTAGAAGGGGAGGTAAAACCCCCGGAAGGGGGGAGGTGTTTTGTCTCTATTTTAAAATCCTTTTTTAAGCCAACACTGCAGGAAGATATGGGTTTACAGGTGGGTGAACAGGGGGAAAATAAATTTGGGGTAAATTTTAATGGGGGTAGAATCCGAAATTAAATTTTCTAATGGAGTTGCTATAGGCCCCCCAAATATAACAAAACCCCCATAGAAAAATATGTTTCCTCGGGAAAAATAGATAAAGCATTAATCAGTGGGGTTTGTTTTTTCCTGGGGGGATTTTTAATTTACCCGACATAAACGGGGAATCTAAAAACCTTTTTGGTTTTCCCAAAAAGGGAAAAACGGGTTTTTTGTTTTATACTAAAATAATTTTACCTTTCCCAAAGGGGTGCGGGAAAACCGACTAGAGGAAAGGCCCTTCTAGACTTAATTTTGACTAATAGCCCATGACAGAGTAAAAAAGGTTAGGGGGGCACCTGGGGAAAATAGTGACCAAAAATAAAAAAAAAATTTCCCCATTTATCCTTCAATAGAGCTTTTTGTCATGGGCCAAAAAAAAAATTTGAATTTGGGAAGGCTAATTTTCCCCTTTCTTAGGGGGGGGCCCACAAAAAACCTGTTTTGACTGGGAACAAGGGGGTTTTAAAAATTTAGCAGAAAAAAAAATTAAATGGGAGATCTTTAAAACATTTAAAGGCGCCCACTGTGAAAAGGTACTTAAAAACCATATGGTAAAAAAAAAAATTAGAAAGGGAAAAACCCAATGTGGATCAACAGAGATGAAAAGGGGGCAATTTAAAAAAAAAAAAAAGAAAGCGTTTCGCTACTAAAACAGGGGGGGCTTTAAAAGAGGGCTAGAAGATTTTGGGGAAAAAAATTTTAAAAGTGTTTTTAAAAAAAAAGATAAGGCGCAAAGCGGGGAACAGAAAGACTTTATTGAAAATAAAAATTTTAAAACTAACCCCAAAAATTTTTTTAACTATAAAAATAGAAAAAAGAAAAAAAAAGAAAATGGGGCCCTTTTTTAAAAAAAAATTTAACAGGGGGGAGGATATAGAGGGAAAATGAAAAAAAAGAAAAACCTATTAAAACATTTTCCTTCCCCATTGTTTTTTGGGGAAGGGATGAGTTCCCTGTTGTGGCGAAAAAAAAAGGAGGGGAAAATTTCCCAACTTAAATGTTTTTGTCTAACCCGGGAAAGAAGTGCAGCTCCCCTTTTGGAAGATTAAAATAGAAAAAAACCCCCCGGGCCCCTGACGGTTACCCCCCGCGGGTCCAAAAGGGATTTAAAGTAAGTGTTAGATAGGCCCCTTATTTTTAATATTTAGGGAAACTGTAAAATAAAAGGGTATGCCCCAAAAAGGGGTTTGGGCGCTTTAAAAAATTGTGGTGCCAAAATTAAAAAAGGGGTCAAAAAAGTGCCTAAAAAAACTATAGGCCGGAAAGGGTTTAACCTTTTTTGGGGGTTTAAAATTTTTGAAGGTTTTCTCAGAGATGCTTTTTTTTCCTGGAGTATCTCACTGAAAATAAAGGGTTAACGCCGTTCCAGCATGGGTTTATGAAGGTTTCGGTCCTGTCAGGATAATTTTCATCAGTTCTATGAGGAGGGTTAGTTCAAAAATGGATGGGGGTTGAGGCACTGGATGTCATATTTAGATTTTTCTAAAGCATTTGTTTACTGTTCCATAAAAAAGGTTGGTAAGTAAATGAAAAAGCTTCCCACTGGGGGAAAATGTGTGGAAGTGGGTAAGCAACTGGCTCACTGATAGAAAACAAAGGGTGTAATTAACGGTGCATACTCAGACGGGTCCCTGTTACTAGTGGGGTACCAAAGTGGTCAGTATTGGGCCCTATCCTCTTTAATATTTTCTTAAATGATCTTACACAGGGATTGCACAGTAGAATATCGATCTTTGCAGATGATACTAAGCTCTGTAAAGGAATCCACACAATAGACGATAATGTGTTATTACAAAGGGATCTGGATAGGTTGGAGGCCTGGGCAGAGAAGTGGCAGATGAGGTTTAACACGGATAAATGCAAGGTTATGCACATGGGGAAGAAAAATCCATTACATGATTACCTGTTAAATGGAAAAACACTGGGTAAAAGTGACATGGAGAAGGACTTAGGAATCCTTGTGGACAGTAAACTTAACTGTAGCAGCCAGTGTCAGGCAGCAGCTGTGAAGGCTATTAGGATCATGGGGTGCATTAAAAGGGGCATAGATGCACATGATGGGAACACTATTCTCCTACTATACAAGTCACTGGTTAGACCACACATGGAATATTGTGTACAGTTTTGGGCACCAGTGCACAGGAAAGACATTGTAGAGCTTGAACAGGTACAAAGGCGGGCAACAAAAATAATTAAAGGCCTGGGTGGACTGCAATATTCAGAAAGATTAGCAAGGTTAGGGTTATTTAGTTTAGAAAAGACGGCTTCGGGGGGACATAATAAATATGTTTAAATATATCAAGGGCCAATATAGAGATCTCGCTAAAGATTTATTTATACCAAGGACTGTATCTAGAACAAGGGGGCATCCTTTACGTCTTGAGGAAAGAAAGTTTCTACATAAACATAGAAAGGGATTCTTTACTGTTAGAGCGGTGAGACTGTGGAACTCTCTGCCAGAGGAAATTGTCATGGTGAATTCAATAACCGAGTTCAAGAAGGGCTTGGATGCATTTCTGGAGAGTGAGAACATAAGTTATAGTGACCAGGATTCCGAATAAGGGTCTGGATACATTTCTAGATGTAATATAACAAGTTATAGGGACCAGGATTCTGGAGAGGCGTCGTTGATCCAGGGATTATTCCGTTTGCCAGATTTGGATTTCAGAAGGAATTTTTTCCCTAACATGAGGACCATTGGCTTCTATCTCAGGGGGGTTTTTACCTTCCTCTGGATCAACACTTTAACGCTTCAGAAAACACTTTTAATAAATGGGCTGAACTGGATGGACGTATGTCTTTTTTCGGCCTGACAAACTATGTAACTATGTATAGGGCGTTGCCGATCTTGGAATAAATTGCGCAACACAATTTGGGATGCATTTTTTGTTCCAGGATTCCATCTAAAAATTAAACTTTTTCAGCTAAAATTGCAGATTGTTGGATAAAATAATTATATTATATTATGATATTTTTTTTATTTTCAGAGCTTAATGCTAAAAAAAAAAATTAGTGAATCACCTTTGGGGTCTATATACTCACTGTGCCCCTGGATATATTCATTAAGGGGTGTAGTTTCCAATATGGGGTCTTTTTAGGGGAGTTTATTAAGTTTTAGACCTTAGGGCGTTTGCAAACCTGTAATGGCGCCTAAATAAAATCATAATGAAAATGAGACCCCAGAGTCCAATAGGTGCTCCTCCTATTCTGGGGCTTGTGGTTGAGCCAAATAGCGCTCTGGGGCCACATATGGGATATATCTGAAAACGGCAGAATCTGGGGAATTGATGTTGAGTTTCATTGACCTAGTCACATCTACCGTGTTCCAGTGAATAATGGATAAATATTGAAAATCTGCAAAAAAAAAAGTGAGATTTTGAAATTTCACCACAACTTTGCTCAAAGCCACGTCAGAACTGGGCTTAAAAAATCTATCTTGCAAATTTTCTTGGAAATGTGAAAAATGTCTACTAAATTTCTAAGCCCCCTAATGTGGTTAAAAAAAAAAAAGTTAAAAAAATTGTCAACCTACAGTAGACATATGGTAGTTGCTAATTATAAACTTTGAGTGGAATAATTGTCTTACGCATGTCAATTTTTGAACTTTGACAATTGATAACTTTTCAAAATTGTCATGATATTTTTCACAAACAAGCAAGGATTGTATGGACCAAAATGTCTTACTAACTTAAAGCACAATGTGTCACAAGAAAGCAGTCCCTGAATCACATGGATAGGTAAAATTATCAAAAAGTTATTCTCCCATAAAGTGACAGACGTCAGATTTTAAAAATGGAGCTCTTTCAGGAAGGTCAAAACTGGCTTCGGCAGTAAGGGGTTAATACAGCAAACCACATAGCGTTAAACAACAATAGAAAAAATATGTATGGAAAATACCACAACTGGGAAGGACGCGCACAAAATCGGATGAAATTTGATGAAAATAGTAGTAACATAATAAGAATACTGTAGTCAGATATGCAAATGATGATAAATATTAATCACTCACCCTCTAAACCATCCAAATTAATACTAACCAATAATAAGTGGCATACAGACCCAATGGCGGCACTGAGACCCCAACATACGATTCACCTCCGACTCCTGGCTTCTTTTGGTGGTGTTACATACGGTGGCTATATCTCTATACATACACTACCCACTAATAGTTAGGGATATTTGGCTTTTGGGTGAAATTTCAGGATGAACATAACATTTCTTGAATGCAATAAATGAGAGCATCTCTTAACTTGCTAATGTTCAATGTTTCAATACCTTTGCACAACTTGCTGATCTTGAACAAGGAGCTTAAAAAATTCACAACAGGTGTTTGATCCCTGAATCACCCAATAAATTTAGGGGATCAATTTGAATTAGGATTTAAACAGTCCTTCTCATCATGCTGTTCACATCATGAGACCAAGACAACGCCTTATAATTGATCAACAGTACCTCGCCATTGCGAGGTTTCAAGCAGGATGCTCTCAGGCGGAAGTGACCACTGAACTTAATGTGTCAGATATAATCAGCAGGTAATATCAGATACATAGAGACTGGAAGAGTCACAGAAAGACAGTGGTGGACGTCCTTTGGCTCCATCACACACTGATGACCAATTCATTGTAACCAATGCCCTGCGGAAGTGGATGATGAATGCGGCACAACTCCAGGCGGGTTTAAGGGAGGTGAGAGGCACCCAAGTGTCACGTGAGATCATTCGTAACCATTTACATCAGCACGGTCTGCATACTAGATGACCTGACCACATCAGCATGCACAGGCATCGTCTTCCATGGGCCAGGGAGCATCTACGCTGAACGAGTGATCAATGGTTGTTCATGATAAGTCGATTTACCCTGAGCAGAAATGATGGCCGCCAACCATGGTGGAGATGTGAGAGCGCTATGCATCAGTCAGGTCAGGTACCCTTGACGGTCATCTAGCACCCAGACCTTACTGATGTAAATGGTTACGAATGGTCTGACGTGACACTTGGGTGCCTCTCACCTCCCTTAAACGTTGTGTGGAATTCATCAGCCGATTCCGCAGGGCATTGGTTACAATGAAGCGGTCATCAGTGTGTGATGGAGCCAAAAAAGTCCACTTTTTTATTTGCCTTTCTATGACTCCTTCAGTCTCTGTGTCTGTGTTCCAACCTGCTGATGACACTCTGTGACACTCTAAGCTCAGTGGCCTCTTCCGTCTGAGAGCATTCAGTTTGAAGTCTCGCAGTGGTGAGGTTCTGTTGATCAATTATAAGGTGCTGTCTTGCTCTCTTGATATCAAAATGTGAACAGCATGATGATGACTGTTTAATTCCCAATTTAAATGGATCCCCTAAATTTATTGGGCCATTCAGGGATCAAACACCTGTTGGTAATTTTGCCATTAAGTTCCTCGTAAGAGATCAGCAAGTTGCGCAAAAAGTAATGAAACACTGAACAGTTGGACATGTGCATTCTAAAGTTGAGGTCTCATTTAGTTCATTCAAAATTTGTCAAAAAATGTTCCTGAAATTTCAACCATAAGCCAAATATCCCTAACTTTTTGTGAGTTGTGTGTGTTTTATAGTTTTTTCTGATTGCCGTTGTTTTATATATAGACACCATTGAGAGCGTCCAGCTCCGTGATCCGGCGGGTACATGTAGAGATGGAATTTTTCCCACCTCGGTGTGCAGCTTTCTGGCACACACTCATCTGGAATGATTAGCCGGTGACTTGTATCTGCAGGTGCCACTTCTTTTCATTGGCAATGTAACCATGAAAGAATATTTTTAAAGTTGTATTAAAGTTCGATTTAGGAGAATGTCGGTTTTAATCCGTTAAACCTCTCGGCACAGGCAAGCTGGGCTCCTTTTTCTAGTTTAATGCTGACATAATTGCTTCTACTTTCTCGGGGTAGACGCTCGGTAACATGAGTTTTATTCTAGACTTCTGCATGAAGTCTGTCACTCTTTGTCTGCAATCCATTTAGATCGTTGAAAGACTGGTGGTAGGTGGGTGGGGAACTGGTCACATCTCAAGTGCTTAATCCTCCAACTGTTGCCAAACACTCCAGTGGCTGTGGGAGATTTCTGCAGGTCCTTGATGCTGTTTTGTTCGAATACAATTCTCCTGTGTTGGCTCTTTGTGGCCTTCTCTTTACAAGGGGCTGGAGATATAATAGCGATGGGGAAATACGTTTCTCCTGGCCTGTGACTTTGAGGCTGTTGACAAGTGTATTAGCAGGGGAGTTTTGCCGCATTTCTCTATTTGACTCCCATGAAGATTATATAGTTTTGCTGCATGGTCTATGACTAACAAAATGTGACAAATCATACAGTTTTCATTGGGAATGTATCCCCTATATTTTTCTTAACTAAACCCAGATACATATATTTTTTTAATTTTTTGTTTTTTTACTAGTCTATTTTTATTGATTTTTTTTTTTTATTTTTTTTTTTTATGGTTATCTGTACATTATAGGGGCTGCCATCTTGCCTGAGCTAAAATCAATCTCCCTCTCCCTATATATATATATATATATATATATTATATATATATATATATATATATATATATATATAAAATATATATATATATATTTTATATATATAAAAATATATATAATGTCCCCACACCCCCACCTCTACACCTGCCATCACACTATCCCCCCCCCTAACTTGTTTTCTCAAACTGTCACTCATGACAAGCTTTCCTCTCTACTGTCCAAATCCAACCTCACCACCATCATCCCTGGCCTTAGTGCTGCTATCATCCCAGCCCTCGCCCATCTCTTCAACCTATCATTAACCTGTGGCACCTTTCCTTCCTCCTTTTAACATGCTACAATTGCCCCATCTTTAAGAAACCATCTCTTGACCCCCTCCTCTCTGTCCAATTATCGCCCCATCTCACTGCTTCCATTCGCCTCTAAGCTCCTTGAACAGCACATCTATCTCAACTGTCCTCTCACCTCTCCACCAACTCTCTTCTTGAGACACTGCAATTTGGTTTCCGACCCCACCACTCTACTGAAACCGCCCCAACCAAAGTCACCAATGACCTAGTAACTGCCAAAGCCTCACCCCACTACTCGATCCTTCTCCTCTTAGACTTGTCCTCTGCCTTTGACACTGTCGACCACTCCCTCCTACTACAAATTCTCTCCTCCCTCAGCATCACGGACTTGTCCCTTTCCCGGATCTCCTCATACCTCACTGATCGGACGTTCTGCGTTTCTCACTCTCGCACCACCCCCGCCTCTCGCCCATTCTCTGTTGGTGTCCCCCAGGGGTCTGTCCTGGGCCCATTACTTTTCTCTATCTACACTCTCGGCCTGGGTCAGCTAATAGCATCACACGGCTTTCAATACCACCTGTATGCGGACGACACCCAACTTTACATCTCCGGCCCATATGTTACCGCTCTACTCTCCCAGATCCCAGACTCTTTCGTCCATATCCTCCTTCTCCTATACATACACTACTCGCAAAAAGTTATATATTTTGGTTGAAATTTCAGGATGAACATAACATTTCTTGAACATTTCTCAAATGCATTAAATGAGAGCCTCTCTTAACTTAGAATGCACATGTCCTCTGAAAACTAAACGTGGAGAAAACTGAATGTATCATCTTCCCACCGTCACACTCTATACCCCCACCTGATCTCTCACAGTCAGTGGGTACACTCTCTCACCGGCTCTGCAAGTCTGCTGCCTTGGGATAACCTTTGACTCCAATCTGTCCTTCAAACCACACATCCAAAAATATTTCCCGAATTCGCTCGTTGCTTAACTTTGATAGCACAAAAATGCTTGTCCATGCCCTCGTCATCTCCCGCTGACGCTATTGCAACATCCTTCTCTGTTTCCTCCCGTTTAGCACCCTTGCTCCCCTCCAACCCACCTTAACTCTGTTGTCCATCTGATTCACCTATCTCCTCATTACTCCTCCTCTCCCCTCTGCCAATCCCTACATTGGCTACCCATTGCCCAGCGAATCCATTTCAAGTTGGTAAGCTTGACCTACAAGCTGGACCTCTCCCCTCCATACATCTCCGCCTTAATCGCTAGATACCTCCGCTCCTCACAGGACCGTCTTCTCTACTCGTCACATAAGTCTCCAATACTTCTCCCGTGCTTCCCACACACTCTGGAACTCACTGCCCCAACACATCAGACCCTCCCTCACTCTCATTAGCCTCAAAAGCAACCTGAAAACCCATCTCTTCAGGAGCCTATAACCTACAATAACCCGATTGCACTACTCCACCCCACAAACATGTCTGCATCTCACCTTCTGTCTCTACCCTCCTTCCCTGTGGATTGTAAGCTCTCACGGGCAGGGCCCTCTCTCCCTCCATACCAGTTTTTAGTTATTGTCACCTTTGTACTTGTTTGACCTACATTATGTATATAACCCCCCTCGAATGTACAGTGCTCTAAAATAAACTAAGGACGCTCTAAAATAAATAATATATATATATCATATGCACATACAGAGGTCACATTAAATGGGATGTTCCTTCAGAGTCTGGTAAGTGTGGAGTCCACCTCTGGGATCCGAAACCAAACCCCAAAAAACGGGCCCCAACACAATGGGGCTCAAAAATGGAGAGCTGGTTGAAAGTTGTGCACGACCCCCCTTTTCTGTTCAAAATTGGGATTTCTGAAAAAAAACGGAAAGCAGTGTGTTCCTAGCGAAATCCAAACGAAGTCCAAACATTTGGAAGAATTTCTTTATGTTTGCTAACGGGAGTTTTTTTTTACTGTGCTAAAAAAAATTTCCCTTTGCGAGGGCCCACTTTTTTCCCCGGGTGTTGCATGTAGCATCACTGTTGGGGTTTTTGCAGCATTAAATAGAAGCACAGAGACACTAAAGAAACCCCCAAGGGAAAACTAAAATCAGATGTAAGTCCTTTTTTTGGATTTTTGTGGGCAAAAGGGTTTCTGCCGTAAAATTTCCCACTTTATATCATAAAGCAGAGTGGATCAGTCCCTTGGTTTTGGGGGGAAAGGGTTCCAAAGGTGCTGAAAGCCCCTTATTTTGAAAGGTTTTTTAATTTTTTTTCCTTTTCCCCCATTTTGGGAGAAAAACCCCAAAGAAAAATGATAAATTTCCCCCCTTTAGATTACTGCATTAAACGGTGAAACAAAATAATAAAGACGCCCCCCGAAGGGGCCTCATTTTTGGGTCGGCCCCTTTTCCCCCCCATTGTTTTTTGGTGGTAAACCTGTACATGAATATGGATTCCACAAGTGCGTCAATGTTAGCTAATGAGGGAGTAGGAAACCCGGGGTCAATAAAAAGTTTATTTTGGCAGTCAAAATTTTCTGTTTCATGCCATCGTTTGTAGACACAACTTATCTTAACTTTTTTTTGGTTTTTCGAAGTGCCTAAATATCAAAAACATTTTAAATTTGGTAAATGTTAACCCTTTTTTGCTTTTAAATATACTTAAAGGAGTTGTCTCACTACACCCTTTCACCAACCCCTCAGCAAAGGTTTTTTTAAATTCCCAGGGGGGTTTCTTGCCTGCCCCCTTCCCCTTCCCTTTTTTTCCCCCCCTCCCCTCGGGAAAAACACAGGGGGGGGGCCCGGGGGGGTTTGTGCCGGGGTTAACCCGGGGTGTGCCTCCCTAATCTGCGGGCTGAATCAGCCATACTGTACTGTGTTTGAGCTCTTGCTGCTCCTCTCCATAGAGACAGGAGGGGGGCTGATCTATGAGTGTGGAGAGGTCTGTGAAGCTGTGATTGCTAATAGCAGAGCAGGGGGGATGTAAGTGTTCCTATACCCCCTGCTTACATACAAATCTCCACATCTCCAGCAAAAAACAAACACTGTCAGAACAGACACAGGGCAGCTGTGAAGTGATTACTATAATCACAATGTGTCACTAATACAGCAGAGCAGGGAGTAATATGAACCGTTCACATGCCCCCCTGATCTGTTCTATTAGTATGGTCAGAGCTCCACAGACACATCATGATTTATTACACACTTCACTGCTGATCAGCCTCACTCTGCTCTCCTCAATCTGTGTAAGAAAGCAGGAGGAGCAGGCACACACATGTAATTTCCAGGCAGCTCAGCTACAAAAGGGGGAGTAGAGCCCTCCCCCCCCCTATGGAAGCATCACATACTGTGCGGGAGGGGCTCTGCTCTGACCTGTATTCAGAAACAGATCATCCAGGTCATCCAGGCCTGGCAGCCAGTGAGATAAAGATCAACAGGTCGGCTGCTATAGAGATTTGAGGAGCTGATGCACTACTACTAACGGATAACTCCAAAATCATAGGACATTTGTAATGAACTATATTTCAAAGCTGTTTTTTTTTAAAGTTTTTAATTAAAACCCAACATTGTAGGGAGAAACCCCTTAAAAGGAATGGGAGGTCTTTTGTGGCCCCATTTAGAGCGGATTGAAGAGGGGGAGAAGCGACGCTGCAATATTGGGTTTTATGATGAGAAGATAAGTGACTCTGGTATTAAAATTTAATGGTAGAGGAGAGGAGTAGCTCTGTGATATAAGGGTTAATGATAGAGAAGCTGAGCTCTGTGATATTAGGGTTATATTAGAAAGAGGAGCTGAGCTTGTGATATAAGGGTTATATATGATAGCTGAGTTGCTATATATAGGGGTTTTATGATAGATGAGCTGAGTTTGTGATATATAGGGGGTTTAAAAACTCAAAAGGCCCCTTTTAGGACACCGTCCAACTGCTCGTTAAGGCTTAAATTTTTTTTTCAGCCAATAATGGGGCAACTCAGTGCATTAGGGATGTAGACATGGTCAAGACAATTCCCCGAGTTTTAAACCGAGCACGTATGGGGGGAAAAAAGGTGATTTGATGCCCTTTTAACGGGGCATGGTGTGGTGCCCAAAAAGGGTGGTCTGAGTATTTCAGAAATGTGATCCTGGGTTTTCACGACCAAACCCTCTCTAGGGTTTAAGAGAAAGGGCCCCAAAAAAAAAAAAACATCCGTGGGGGCGGCATTTGGGTGGGAAAAACCTGTTTATGCCCGGGTCAAAGGAAATGGGCAGACTGGTTCGAGGAAGAAAAGGGAACAGTGATCAAATAGCCACCCTTAAAAACCCAAAGGAGGCAGAAGGCCCTTTAACCACAGTACGGCAACTTTTGGGGAGATGGGCTACAGCACAGAAGACCACACGGGGCCCCCCTTTTTACTAAGAACAGGAAACTGAGGCTCAATTTGCCCCGCCTTCGAAAATTGGGCAGTAGGATTTTGGGAAAAAAGTTTTCCCGGGTTTTGGGGTTCATTTCTGCGCGAATTCATGAGGTCAAATTTGGGGTCAAAAACAATAAAGCCAAAGATCCCTCCTGCCTTTATCAACGGTTCAGGCTGGTGGTGGTGGTGTCATGGCGTGGGGAATATTTTCTTGGCACTTTTGGGCCCTTGTTCCAATTGAGCATGTTTCAACACTTGTTGAATCTATGCCACGAAGAATTGAGGCAGTTTGAGGCAAAAGGGGGTCCAACCCGTTACTAGCATGGTGTACCTAATAAAGTGGCCGGTGAGTGCATATTCACATAAAAGACTGCTGGTTGCAGAAAGATAGGGGAGATAGCTTATGGCGCGGGAATCTTCAATTGGATAGTATATAGAGTTCAGCAAAAGAGGTTTTTTTGAAAAAGTAAAAACCAATTTATTGCTAAAAGACATCCTTAAAATAAGACCGCAACGCGTTTCACACGCATCTTCACGTGCTTCATCAGGAGTATGTTGATATACAATAGTGTTACCCAATATATAGTTGACAGTTAATCAATCTCCGCCTTTACAATTCATTTTAACCAAATAGATCCCTTAAAACATAAAAAATTCCAATAAGAAAACCAATAAAAACTTATTTTATTTACCTGAACTGTAATAGAACTGACCTCCGTTATCCGCCGGAATAAGGGAAAGTAAGGAGAACGGCTTAATTGGGGAGTAATTACGCCCCGCTTTAGGTTGGAGGGGGCGGGGCAAAAGCGGGGAAAGAGGGGGGCCCGGAATTTCCCCGGAATAAAATACGCTAGGGGGAAAAACCGCTAAAAGACTTTTAAAATAAACCCCCCCCCGGCCTTTCCGCCCGGGGGGGGAGAGGAGCTAACCTAGTTCCTATAGAACGTAATTTACCCCTTTTAATCTTTTTCCCCTAATTGGCCACTTCCCTAATTACAAACCGAAATACGCCCCCTTTTAAGCCGTGTGAACACCTTAGACCGGTCATAGTGGGGCATCTTGTAACTTCCGGTGAATGCCGCTTCTATACTTGCATGCCCAGTGCCCATATCATCACTACATTGCGATCTGGGCATTTCATCACTTTAAAATAACTTAAAAAAACACAATAGAATGAATATTTAAACATTCGAAAATCATTAATACTGCTGAGGAAGCACTGGGTACTTATAGAATACCTACTAGTGCAAATAAGCTAATTAAAACAATTCCGACTTCTTCAGACCAAAGGGGCTAAAAGTGCCTTTTTAAAAAATCCAAAAATTTTTTTGTTAAAGCCCTGGATCCTACAGTGACATTCTCGGGATAAAATCAGGGGTTTGTACCGTAAATTTAAATCCCCCTTTTGGATGTTCTTCTCCAGATGTTTTGAAGACTATACATTTTTTTTTTTCTTTCGTGTAAAACTATGATTATTCCCCGTGGGAAAGTTTTGGGGAACATATGGCCCAACTTTTTGTTTTCTTGCAGCTGCACGTAATTAAATAAATCACATTTTGAGCTGCAAGACAATTTGTATTTAATTTTAAATTTTTCAGCTTAGAAGGAGTAACTCATTGCCCTCAGCACATTCCACAACATTTGCTGTTTTTGGGGTTTTCAGGTTTCAACCCCTCCTTATGATTTTTTTCTATAGCATAATCCCCTCTTTATTCTTTTCTGTTTTTTTGTTTTTTGCTTTTTTCCCGGAAGGTGCATTATATTTTTTTTAAAATGCTGGCTCTTCTATAGGGTTTCTCTAGGTCCTTTTTTATTGAAGTTATTATTTTTTTTAAAAAGGATATGTATAAAAAAATTAAGTTAAAAAGTCCTTTATCCCCCTTCGGATAACGAGTGAAAGTATTCCTTTTGGTCTTTAGAACTTTTATCCTTTGCCGTTCTACAGATTGCTGGGATACCCTTATCTTGGAATCTCTTTACAAGCCTTGTGCTTTTCACATACATTCCGAGGGGCAATTTTCTTTCA
Organism: Phyllomedusa bahiana; assembly: GCA_025379985.1. Lineage (NCBI taxonomy): Eukaryota > Metazoa > Chordata > Amphibia > Anura > Hylidae > Phyllomedusa > Phyllomedusa bahiana. The sequence goes on along the minus strand of JAODAL010005384.1, from coordinate 47,759 downwards.
AAATTTGACGGAAATTGCCCAATGGACATCCTCGTCCTTTTTTTATAAAGGTTGCTTTGAAGTGGAAAAGTTGGGCAAATTAAAACCAAAAAAATTTTATACTTTAGCATTTATTGTGGAGTGAAAGTGTTTCCCTGAATTCATGTTAAAATCCTTTAAGAAGCTAGTCCTTCTTCTGAACCTATTTCCCAAAGAAGTTAGGTCAACATAAACCCTTATAATATCTAATTTTTTATCGCAAAAATTATAACAAAAGAAAAAATTCTTCGAAATTTCCCATGAACAGTTGGGCCCGCATGGGCAACATGTCCCCCGCCGGCCAACCTGCTGAAAGGAAGGGGAACTATTTTATTTAAAAAAATTTTTCCCGGATCAGTTTCAGACCCTCCAAAAGGAAGGTTTTCCTCTCCTCGGGCATTACCTTGTCCTCCTCCAAGTATATACTAACCGCTTGTAAACCCAAGGTGTGTCTGATATTGGAGTATAGACCAACCACATCCATGGTGAGGAAGTGTTAAGAGTCTCTCCATTCCATACCTGCCAGATCCTTAATAATGTGATCCGAATCTTTCAAGTGACTACTCAAAGACACGACATAAGGCTGTAGGTATATGTCTAAAAACTGGGACAAGTTTGAAAGGGTGGACTCAATTCCTAAAACAATAGGTCTCCCAGGTGGGTTGTCAATATTTTTGTGCACCTTTGGGAGATGATAAAAGAAGGGGGATCTTTGGTTTTTTGATGTATAAACTTTCCAACTCCTTTTGGTTTATAGCCCCTATAGCTAAAGCGTCTTTTAAAAACTTAAAGAAATTGTCCTGCAATATTGGATACACTTTTTCCTCTACTTTACGATAATATTTAGGATCATCTAGGATCCAAGATGCCTCTTTTCTATATATTTCCACATCTTGAATTACGATAGACCCGCCCTTATCAGCATTGCGTATTATAATCTCATTATTGTTCTTTAAAGATTTAATGGCTTTTTTTTTTTTGGGCTGCTGTGAGATTACCTCCGATTTATAGGGTTATATGAAGGAGAGTAGCTGAGCTCTGTGATATATGGGGTTATAGGATAGAAGGAGAGAACCTGAATTCTGATATATAGGGTTATAAGATAGAGCAGCTGAGCTCTATGATATATAGGGTTATATGATAGAGGGAGAGGAGCTGAGCTCTGATATATAGGGTTATATGATAGAGGAAAGAAGCTGAACTATCTCTCTCGATCTCTCTCTATCTCGATATAGATATATCTCGATATGGATATATCTCGATATGCATATATATATAATTGTTATTTGATGCTGAGTTTCTGAGTAAAAATCTGAGTAAATCCTGACAAAAGCTCTAAAAGAGAAAGTAAAACTCCTGCTTACCCTGCTCACAGTGGTTAACAGTTTGCTGTGTACACACGTTAGTATGGGAAGGTTCCCTGTATGTGGCTCGATCTCTAGGACTTTCACTGTCTCTTAAAGGGCTTTCTCGACCACGAAAGCATTTCATGCCTGTTTTGTTCAGCTTTGTGTGCTCAAAAGGGTGATGTGTTTGAACTACATACCATGTGCCCAAGCAGGCTTGACAATACTATGACTTTCTCCACAATGTGATCCCTCACTCTAGTCAAACAAATGTCTCTCCGATCTCTCTCGATCTCTCTCGATCTCTTCGATCTCTCTCGATCTCTCCGACTCTTCGATTCTCTCGATCTCTCTCGATCTCTCTCGATCTTTCGATTCTCTGATCTCGTCTCGATTCGTTCGATCTCGTCTCTTTTATCTCGATTCGATCTCGATCTCTCTCTCGTCTCTCTCTCGATCTCTTCTCGATTCTCTCTGTCTCTCTCTGATCTCTTCCGATCTCCTCTCGATTCTTCTCGATCTCTCTCCGATCTCTCTCTCGATTTCTCTCGATCTCTTTCGATCTCTCTCTCGATTCTTCTCGATTCTCTTCTTTTCCCGATATGCTTATATCCGTATGTTAAATCTCGATATGATATTATAAATTGTTTTTTGATGCTGAGTTTCTGAGAAAAAAATCTGAGAAAAATTGACAAAAGCTCTAAAAGGAAAGTAAAACCCCGCTTCCCCTGCTCACGTGGTTACAGTTTGCTGTGTACCCCTTTTGTTGGGAAAGGCTGTCCCCCTGATGTGGGCGGGGTCAGTAGGCTTTCACGTCTCTTAAAGGGTTTTGCCAAAAAAGGCTTTATGCTGTTTTTTTAGCTTTGTGTGCTCAAAAGGGTGATGTGTTTGAACTACATACCATGTGCCCAAGCAGGCTTGACAATACTATGACTTTCTCCACAATGTGTTCACTCTAGTCAAACAAAGGTCTGTTTATGTAAAGTATTGTGAGTAGCTACAAGGTAGCTGAGTGATTTCTGCCTTTCAACGTTGGGGTCCTAGGTTCAAATCCGTGCAGGAACGAAGCATGAATTTTTTTCCTGGCTCAATGCACATACTTGATTGAGGTTTCTTTTTTTCTTTTTATTTATTTGCACTATTTGACTAATTGCTATGGAGAACTGAGGACAGGAGTAGAATTACAGCACCTGGGGTTGAACACTTGCTCCGCAGTGAGTGTGTGTGATTACTCAGCAGAGAAGAGACTGACGGCACCTGCCGGAGAAGAGAGATGTCTGAGCATGTGCGTCCAGGACTGAGGAGCTCTCGTCACTGGTCGTATCCCTTAGAGACGAGCTGTACACTATGGATCACTAAGGGAGCGGCTAAAACATAAATGGTGCAGGATTTTTGATAATGATGAATGGTGAAAATGTTTATTTAATTTACAAGCTTCCCGCCACAATTTTACTTTGTGAAAAACCCCTTTAAAGGGTTTGTCTCACTACAAAGATTAGCTTTCAACATGTTGGGAACACTAAATAAAGATGTTTTCCAACTATATTGCGTTGTTTATTTTTTGTTTGTTAAGGAGCTACAAGTGATTGTATCACCCTCTGTGCTCTCTCTGGTTCCCCAAGTGACCGACCTGTGTACTTCTCCCCCTCTGCTGTTTATTCTATCTGATAGCAAGGAGTGATGTCATCACACAGGTCCTGCAGCACAGAACTCTGGAAGGTGAGAGCTTGTTTGCTATCTGATCTTTCAGACAAAAGCCAGTAATTACTGGTGTATACTTTACCTCAGAAGCTTTCCTGGTCCTGACAGCATGAGATTTATGTAAATAGCAGAGGTCTGAATACACAGAGCTCATATGCTAATTACAGACAGCTTGACCAGGAAGTGATAGAGCAAAGCAGCATTATTTCATTCATGCATCCTATGAACCTTTGAGATGAGACAACCCCTTTAAGGCTTTCTTTGAGAATGTACTCTGCTTTTCACTCAGAAAGCCTGCTCCAAATCCAATAAACTTGTATATCGTGGAACTTCATGCATCATGAAGCTAGTCTCCCTGTAAAATATCCTCCTCTCATAGTAACATATATCACCTAGGTTCACTTTAAGTCCACTAACTTGATGGACATATGGAGACACATTCACAATGGCATTTATGCCTGGTTTTTGGTGTTCTTACTTCACACCACGTTTATTATGCATTGTAGCCAGTGTTTTACAAGCCTGTGCCTTGCCCGACAAAGGGGCGTGACTTGATGAGAGGCGTGATTTCACCTAATTGGTACAAACTAAGCCAACCAATAAGTGGTATGTCGTTACACTATCTGAGTATTGGACTGGAATAGTAACTGTGCTCTCTGGTGTTTCATTTATCAGCTGTGGAAACTGTATGTAACTGTATAAGTTGTGAATAAAGCACGTGACAACAGAGGCTTCCTGGGTGGATTGAAGTACGGTGGTGTCAACCCTGAAAGGGGCCATCTTTATAGCTTTATAGCTGTGGGCTTCCTTCTCTCTGTTTGTTTGTTTTTTTTAATCAACAAATAAACTTTATTGACAGTTATCAGGTGTACAAACAAAGACATTGCAAGTTTCTACATCCATAAGACAGTAGGCAGTACCAAAATAACAGATTAGTGCGTCATGATAATAGCACAGTTGTACACCATATACAGAGATCCACAAGAATGCAATTGAACACATTAATATATCTGAATAACGATACAAGGAGAAACAACCCAATACAGATACAAAACCTGCAACATGCAGGAACCATAAAACAGTCATCCATTGATATCAGTAAAGTAATAGATAGTAGTATTCTCTGTGTGTCTAAGGGGTGAACTAAGAAAAACCAAAAAGCATATGCAATAGACCAGCCAGTCAAGGAGTTGGCTCCACATTCTGGGAACTGGATAGTAGGGAACCATAAGCTACAACGAGGGCCGCGAAGAAACACCCTAGGAAGCTGCTGAGTGACGCCCAACTATGTTAGGGACTAGGAGGACTTTCGTATATCAGGGATGGTGAACCTTGTAATGTTTCTGTAGCACTCAGCCACCCACCCCAAATCTTATCAAACTTGGGCAATTTCGGTGACAAAACAACCATTTTTGATGTGGTAAAGCGCTGTTAATAAGTCCCTTCCATTGTGAAATTGAGGGCGGCCTAGAGGCCAGCCAGGACCTAGCAATGGCCTTTCTGGCAAAGAAAAGCACTTCCACCACAAAAGAATACTGGTAGCGCGATGATAGGCTATCGGGTTCTGGTCCGAATAAACAGTCCATAGGGGTGAACGGGACTGGGTACCCCATATCCTCACTTTTTAGATCAATTCAGTGAATCAGATCGCAATAGTTTTATAGAACAATTTCTAATTTTAGGAGTGTAATTCATAATAAAAAAAAAAATGAAATTGATGGAAGAGGAAATCTGAGAATCTGTTGGGTCTGTTGTAGACTAGGTCTTGCTAGCTAGTTTTAGGAATTGATAGAAGTCAGTCATGATAGATAGAAGTCAGTCATGATGATGGAGCTGGTTGTCGTTTGCCCAGTAGATGTTGGTATTTTTTCTCTGTATAATCGTTACATTTACCATTTCCTGTAAGAGAAGACAAACTATGATGTTTAAATGTTTTATAATAGTTTGATTTCTTAATGAACTTTTTAGGAGTCGTACAGCCTCCACCATTGAAACAAACTCCCTCTATGTCAACCCATGCGACGTTTCCTCCAGCCCCTCTTGATGTCCCTTTGAATGTACCCGGAGTATCTAATTCATACCCTCGAGCTCCGCTTCCTCCATTACACCCTTCTGCTTATCATCCTGCTTCACGACCAGGCATGATACAGCCTCCAACACCACCTACTATGGCTGCATCTCATGCTCCTTTCACCTACCAGCCAGACATGGGATTTCATGAGGGAGGACCCGGAGCACCGACCATCCTGCCGCCACCTCCAACAGGTGCAGTTTTTTTATATATATTATTTTATTCAGTAATTAAACAAATGTGGCTCTTTAATGTACAGTGTAGCAGCATAAGAATATACATCTGCCAGCCATAATAAAACCACATCACCAACATTGGTTATCTTGTGACAGTGGCATCGTTTAGGGGATACGATATATTTGGCAGCAAACAAAGGAGAGGATGGGGGTCCTCAATCCCCATATTGAATAGAGCGAAGGTCACTTGTGTGCACTGCTGCTCCATTCATTATCGGTAGGATGGAGATGACCGGGTACAGTGCTCAACTATCTTTGGCAGTTCCAAGGTCAGTAAATCGGTCCACAGTGTGCAGATGATTCGGTACTCCCCATATTTGGTGGGAGTTCTGTTAGTTGGACCCCCAATAATCCTGCTCTCATCATCTCATAAACTTTCTTGGGAAAACCAATTTAAGAATCTGAATGACAGATTGTGATGGGTAGTCAACTTGGTCAGGCCATCTCCATAATGGCAGATCTTGTGGGCAGTGTGGTCAGTATGTACAAGTAGTGAACCAAGGGAGAGCAACCAGGGAACCAACAGGTTTGTGGGCGCCCCAAGGCTCTTTGAGTGGTTAGTGAAGGCTAGCCTGTCTGGTCTAAACTGAAAGAAGAGCCACATGTACCATGAATTCCTGAGAAAGTTAATGCTTGACAACGTCAGACATGTTAGGAAGTCTCTGGTTGCAGGGGTCCTGTACAATGTTAGGTAGGTGGTTTTGATGTTATTGCTGATCAATGTACATAGCATACAGAATATGATGATGAGGGCAAAGGAAACTGACATTAGGAGCAGGAAAAGTGTTACCAGCCCAATTAGCAACTGAGTAAGGTGGAAAGCATTGGATGAGTCTATAGAAAGTGGATTGAATAAATAAATGAAGGATTATCAAAGACAACAAAAAAATATAGTGGCGGTATGAGAGAGACCTGGGTGGGAATGAGTGTGTGAGGTCAGTCGTAGGACTGTGTAGGGAAATGAATGTTGTTGGCAGCGTATTTTCTTATACGATACAGAAATTAAATAGAACTTGTAGATATGGAGATTTCTAAGTGACTTTAAAAATGAATTGAATGTCTCCAAGCAATGACTGGCATGAAATGGCTGTTTCTGGGGTGGAATCTAAATTGTAAGGTAAAGTCCTTTTATTATATGGTGGCACTTTTCTATTGGGGTTGACATGATCTATTTTGAATGACCCGTTAATTTTTTAGGTTTCTTTCCCTGGCTGGAGAACAGACAAGATGCCACAGGTAAAGACTGGGATGTGCTATTTTGCTTTGTTAGTATATGCACAATGAGGGAGATTTACTAAGCAAGTGGTGCCCAAAAAAATGTATTACATGGTTATACTTTTTACACTTGTGGTGTTGGGATATAGGAGGCATACACTAAGCCCAAAGTGCTAGCTCCTGCACCGGCTTTACCTCTCCTGCAGATGTTGCACTGATCAGTTTTGGTCCCTATTTTCGCACGTTTTATCCACTTTTATTATTCAAGTTCTCTATTTGCCATCTAGGTTGGAACCGGTCAACATGGTGAACCCGATTTGTCCCCAATTACAGAGCATGAATAGAGCTGATTAATCAATCTATTACTCCCCCGAGATGTCAAAATATGGGGAAAAAATAGCCTTGCTATTTAGTTACCCATAGGTCATGTGGCTTCCTCATGACCCCATCTAGCATGCATCTCTGAACAGCAGGTTCACAGTTGCTGTAGGTTGAAGACGGTGTATTTTAGGATTAGTTGATTATTGCACCATACCTTCTTCTCTCCACCTTTACTCTTTTTATCATAGAAGGATTTTTTTTGTCTGCTGCAATATCTTTCAATGTTTTTTCCTGGTCTCCTGAACCCTCCTTTTCTGGGACCTTTTCTCGGAACAGACCTTCATATCTTGGCTCAGGCAGCACAAAGCATCCCTCCCTCGCTTTTTTTTTTTTAATAAAAATAAAAAAAAAAGTGTCCTCTCTTTCCGGCCTGTCTGGTGTTGTGTGGCTACGTCGCGAGGTATATTTGGTTGCGATGGTGCACAACTACAGTTTTGGCACTAAATTTAGTCCTGAACTCCATTGCACTCTAGTTGGCCACACTGTGCTTAACCTTCTGTTTCTGGTGGAAGTGACACATAACCACTTATTTGGAAAATCGCATCTAATTTAGGCCATTGCTCTGCTGTGGCTTACCAGGACAATCTCAGTCACTGAACATAAGAGGCAGCATACAACTGCGGCATAAAAATCAAGCCCCGGCTTCATTACAGCATCATAGACTTCTAACTGCCCCTTTCTCTCCTCTTCAGATCTTGGCCCAGCTTCACTGTGGCTTAATAGGCTACACAGCATCCATATTTCCCAGCAGGGACATTTCATTTTGACCCCGACTCTTTTACAACCTACCGCGCTCCACTCATGTGAAATTCTGGACAAAGTTCTTTTGAACAATCTATCCCGTTTCCCTGTTACAGTCTTACTCTGCCTTTTTGTTGTATACGTTAGGTATTCTAAGTGGTGCTGCTCTCTTGGGATGGCGTCTATGCATTGTCTCTAAAAGCAATATATGGTTATGCACATCCAAAAAAACATTTTTGAAAAAAATGAACATAGGTGCAACACTGGTGCGGCTGTAGTATACATACATATTCCAATAACAGGGGCACACTATAAGCTAGAGCACTATCAAAGGGGACATAGGAACTTTGAAAAAAGCATTTCTGCTATCTCAAACGAGAGGTATTCAATAATGTAGGAATCAATAGCGTAGGACCACCTGCCTTGAGATCCCGTTGTAGTTCGGAGGTGGTTTAAACAGTTTTGATCAAAAATGTGAACTGAGAATCTCAAAATTTTTTCATATATCCTAGATAGCAGAAATGCTTTTTCAAAATTCCTATGTCCCCTTTGATAATGCTTCAGTTTATAGTGTGCCACTGTTATTGGAATGTGTGCATTGTCTCTGGCTCCTCTCTTGCACATAAGGACACTGCCTCAGAACATCTTCCCGTAGGACGAACATGGTGTTACTATTGCATGCTACCTTTTTACATATGAAGATAAATTAAGTTATGCAGGTCACTCTTTTAAGCTGATCTCTGTAGCTGACATTGCAATGCAGTGATTGCAAACACCAGACACCACATTGCCCCCTATATAAGCTGAGAAATTGTGTTTTTGCAGGTTTCACTGTTTGGCCAGAGGGTGTAATTGACTGCTACTTAAAATGTCAAATTCTAGAGGTGAGGCGTTCCACTTGGTTAACATTGCCTGTGGTAGAAGTCACAGAAATCCTGCAAATATAGATGAAGAGGGATTAGAAATCATATACTAATCGCTGTGAAATTAAATCCCTTTAAAATTAACTTTTATCATAATTATAACCTCAATACTTCAAATATCCCTGTAAACTACTCGACACTCAGAAAGCACAAAGGCTTATAGGGGTAAAGTATTATTGGAGTGTACTTGGCTAGCCCCATAAGGGTGTCGGTACAATCTGTATCTGAATGTACATGGAGTGTACTGCTCCTTATCCAGATACTGTATGTTCTGGTGTGGCTGAAATCCGGGGTTTGCATTATTGGTGTCTAGCCTCTGTATCTACTAAAGACAGGATCATGGGACTGCTAGGTATTGAGATCACCAATCTCAAGTCCCTAGGAGTCCCTAGGATCCACTCAAGTCCCTAGGAGTCTTCCCTATGGACTCCAGTGGACACGGGCATGTGGCCTGGTAAATCACGCCGACTGATCTACAGTTAAGTCTCTGATTTTATCTTTCCTTCTAGTTGTTTGAAACATCTGGCTAACACTGGTTTGATTACGCATCCTCCAAAAACCACATCTACTCCATACTTTGGGTTTTTGACCCAGTTTCATATGTGGTAGACCCACCGGTCTCTCATCTGACCAAGGCTACCACTAGTCGGATGCTACTTTTTTGGAATCGCCATAGTATCGTTGTCTGGCAAAATAAATTTTCCTCTGCAGGAAAGTATCCAGTGAGGCTTTTCTGAATACAGGTAAATTGTTGCCGCACTCTTCTTTGGTAAAACTCATCTTTTTGGTCTGGACTGTAAACATTATATCTGAGGAAACTAGAGGAAAGAGATCTCAAGTGCCTCATAGTAAGTCTTATACTTCGTTTCTCAAACTTATTTTTGGTTCTTGTCTTTTGAGCACATTCAAAACCCTGTTCTGTACCGCTCATCAAAATATTTAAATGGGGGCCACCCCTTGCCTGGCGCCCACAACTTTGGCCCTCCAAAATATTCTTTGCAGAACTACCTCTGCATGAGCCTGGTGGACTCTTACATCCTCTGATGGTTTTTCTTGGTCACAAGGTTCTGTAGGCAGCAGTGGTTGAGATGAGCGGATCTGCTAGGTTTTTTTTTTTTTTTTTTTAAAAAACTCTTCTGGGGATTACTTTAGAAAACCATGTGGTCTTCATTGTATCCAAGCAACATGATTGAGAAAAGAGGGCTTTCTGTCATTTGCCTGTGAAATCATTTTCTCACTTAGTTGACCGGGGGACCCAACAGTTTCATTCTAGGTTTTCTCATTTAGCTGCTCTTTTGCTTCCCCTAGTTACTGCTAACGTACATGTACAAACTGAATATGTTTTTTGGGCTACGTGTCTGTCTCCTAGTGGCAGCAACCTATACCTCTGGTCATCGTCTGTGTCCTCCAACAAAGGCTTTTTTTCCCCCATTTCTCTGTTTTAGATAAAAAATGGTCATAACTATTAAAAGGAACTAGATTTGTTGTTTTTGTATTGAAAATTTTTTGGGGGGCGCAGTATATTTGTATTCAATGAACTCCCTTTTTTAATAGCCTGAGTGCTCAGATCTTACAAGAATATTAATAAATCTCCTCCTCTGAGTTGCTTTTTGTGCTATGCGTCCTTTATACAATGTTAGGACCCAATCTAGGCATTACCATTATCGTGGCCCAATTCCTTAAAGGGAATGTGTCCTTTATTTTTCCACATCACTATTTATTTATATATTTTAAAAAAACATCTTTACGAAGCCACTAGGACTCCAGCTTATGGAAAGGATGTACTGGAGCTAGAGAGAGCAAAGACGAGCAACCAAACTAATAAGGGAAATGGAGCATCTTAGTTATGACAAAAGGTTAAAAGAATTAAACTTCATCTTGGGAAAAGACGGCTTCAGGGGAGACATGATTAATTTATATAAATAGCCCCTACAAAAAGTATGGGGAAATGCTATTACATGTGAAGCCCCCTCAAAAGACAAGAAGCCATTCCCTTCCCCTGAAGAAAAGAGGATTCAATGTTCAGAGAAGAAAAGCCTTCTTCACTATGAGAACTAGGAATCTGTGGAATAGCCGCCCGAGGAGCTGGTCACAGCAGGAACAGTTGAGGGTTTTAAGAAAGGCTAAGATAACTACTTACGACTAAATAAAATAATACTTATGTAGCCGTATACAACCTCTAGATCCAGTCTGATGGGAATTCTGGGATCAGGAATTAAATATTCCTATTGGGTAGATTTGGTTCTTGCCTTATGGGTTCCAAAGTTTTCATCAGTGGGAGAAAAAATTCCTATACTCCTCCTTCCCCACCCTTGGTGGAACTTGATAGTATCCTGATACTTCCTGTTCTGTAGAGATCACTTCTCAGCAGTTTCTACATTCTCATCACAGGCAGGATTACAATGACGGGTAACGCCTACATTTAGATAACAACATAGGATCCAGCAGTTACAATAGGTGATGTAGCACAGCAACTAGAGTACTCTACATTAGCAGTCATCTCCAGACTGTAGGTCCTGACAGACCATGGGGCTGCAGTAAGCAAAGCATATAGTTGAATGCGGCTAACAGCAGGTAGTTACCCCCAGGAAAAATGTGCAGAAAATTGAATACAAAAAAAATCTACAGTCAGAAAAGAACAGAAAAAAGAAGTATCAGTATCTGGATTTAATTAGTAGGAAAAAAAAAATGGTTGTTACATTCCCTTTAAGGTGTGACCTATGGCTACAGAGTCTATTTCCCAGCATGCCGCAGCTTTGTGTTAATGTGCTTCTAGTTAGATGGCGGTGGTACATCAATCAGTGCAGAATCCAATAACCAGTGTGCTTTGTCGCTTACCTTTATGTTTGTGCTTCCTGCAGTGGCTTTAGTTTGTACGGTGCATGTTTTAGAGACTTTTACATTGAGACTGCAAGCACCATTCTCATGTGGAAATTGGTTCCTGGAGTTACATGTTTTGGAATTACATCACATCTTGGGTGTATAGGAGGAGAAAAAAACAACTGTATCTGTACTGATCATTTAAGCCTTATTTAAAGGGGTTGTCTCACTACAAGGATTGCTGCTTTTTATGTTAAAGATCTTGCAAAAACAAGTCACTTTGCAATATGTGTCCATTAGCAGCTTCCTACCTATTCTGAGATATTCCCTCTTGTATGGGCTGCATCAGCTCCTCAGGTCACTATAGCTACAGACCTGTTCAATCTCTCATGATAGGCTGCCAGCACTGGTTGCTATAGCTACAGACCTGGCTTCTACTGCAGCCTAGTAGAAGCCAGTAAACATGCCACTGAATTCAAAATGAAACCAGGGGAACAGGACTGAGGGAAGAAGAATCAATGTAGTGAGACAACCCCTTTAAGGCCTTTCCATTGTCTTCTGCTTTTAAGGTTATACTCTGGAGCAGACCAGACACAAGAGGAACATAAGTGACTGACAATAGTACAGCTAATTTGTGTGCAACATTTTTTGTCTTCCTTACAAAGTATGTTAGCAAAGATCTATATGAAAACAATAAAAAAGTAAGGGGCCAGAGAGGTTATATTGAAGTAAATTATACTTGCAGAAAAGTGCTGCTGACTATAAGATGTAAGGAGTGGTCTCGAGTATGTTTGCTCATTGCTTGTATTGGGTTTTCTCAGCAGGGGAAGCAGAAGGTTGGACAGATTCTTTCTCCATGAAACCTGGTATGCAATGGAAGAAGGTAATACAATGATTTGTATACATTTTTACATAGGATAGTTTATGCTTTTGGTCAAAACCTGGCTGCAGTAGTGACTACAGTGGATGAGAATTTACATGGCTGTGTTAAAGAGGTTTTCCAAGGCAACTGTTAGGCTATGTTCACATGGCTTAAAATGGGACGTATTTCAGTCCGTAATAACGCGCCGTAGTGTGCAAATTACAGCTGGAATCCGTCCCAGTCATTACGGTAATCCACAGTTCTCATAGAGAACTATGGATTACATCTCCTCTCCCTGCTCGGCGAATCCACCGCGGGGGGAGATAAGTGACATGTGAATTATCTGGTAATGAAAGTCTATGGGCCGGCGAGGTGAAACCCCCCCGCTCCCGCCCTGTAATTACGCCCTGCAAATAAGCCATGTGAACACAACCTAACTGTAACTTAAATAGCAAATGAACCCATACTTGCCACCCCATCACCACCGTTGTGGCACTGCCAGAGATCCAGTGTCCCCCCGGTCCCTCACTGATGTCACGTTCACGGATCACATGATACAGCAGCCTATCACTGACCTCTGGGGTCACATGCTGTATGTGCAGACATATCACTGCTGAGGCCAGAGATTGGCTGAAGCATCATGTGATCCATAAATATGACATCATCAATGAAGGCCGGGGAGGAGGGGTACTGGATCACTACAATGGTGGTGATGGGGTGGTAAATATGGGTTAATTTCCTATTTAAAGGGGTTTTGCCATGAAGTAAAATTGATGTGGGAAACTTGCAAACTAAATAATAAACGTTTTCACCGTTCATCATTATTAAAAATTCTGGACCAGTTTGGTTTTAGCTGCTCCTTTAGTGATCCATTGTTTACAGCTCATCTCCAGGGGATACGACCAGGGCTGAGAGCTCCTAAGTCCTGGTCAGACATGCTCAGACATCACCTCTCCTCTCAGGCAGCTACTGAGTGGTCAACCCCAGGTTCTGTCACTCTACTCCCGTCCTCTGTGCTCCTTAGTAATTAGTCAAACGGTGCAAATAAATTAAAAAAAGAAACCTCAATCAGGTCTGTGGACTGATAAAGAGGAAAAAAAACAAAGGTTTGGTTCCTGCAGGGATTTGAATCATGGACCCTTGTGCTGTGAGGTAAAAACTTTACCTCTGAGCTACTCACAGCTTTATACATAACAGACCTTTGACTAGAGAGAGGAAAGGCCTGGTGATGTCATCCTGCTGGGTCACATGATATTCAATTCAAACAAATCACACACGCCCCCTTCTGAGCACACAGAGCTGGATGCAGGAGGTATGAAATGAGATCTTGGCAAAACCCCTTTAAGCACCATTAGAGGTGGTAGGAAGGCTTGAAAAGCCAAGAACAGATCTAGTGAGCAGTCCTCCAAATGTACTTCTGAAAGTTATCCCAGTATATTCATACAGTATACATGCTGAACACATACAGTTTTACCATCATAGACATTTAGGATATGTTATAAGAGATTTAAAAACTTGGGGGTCCCGGCTCTGGGACACTACATACTAAAAGAAATCTGGCCCCTCACCCTTCTTTCTGCAGGTTAAGCAGGTGCTGGTATCCTGCATTACTGAAGATGTAGCTTGTGCCATGCATTTTTATTCCTCAAAGGAAATAATAGTCCTGTGATTGCATCAGTATCCTTATGCTGGTTATTTGTTGAGTTGTATTTGCAAGCCTATGGCTATACGGCAGTGGACAAAAAAAACGTGGAATTGGCTAAAACCAAATCCTAAAAACGTTCATAAGACTGAGTTGTCCACTGCCTGTCAAAAGCGGCTTAAAAAAAGTCTGGTTTTTTGGTGCATTTTTCGCACTTTTTTTTTTTTTTTTTGCAGAAATGCGCAGCCTTGGATTTGCTGTGTATTTTTGCAAAAAAAAAAAAAAAAAGCGCGAAAAACGTCTAGCGCTTTACATAGACTCCAATAGTAAATTTTCTGCCCTGCTCTAGTGTTTTTTGTGGAGACAACAGAACGTTTTTTACTATTCAGAGACCTGTTTTCATTCGTTTTTTCTGCGTTCTTATAACTATAATGCAGTGGAGACATAGCCTAAGGAGATGTTCACACGGCGTAATTGCGGAGCGTACAGTACGGCCGCAATTGCGCCGGGTGATTTGGGAGTCGCGCTGATCAGTATTCGCCGCAAGTAATTGACATGTCACTTAGCAAATACGACGCGAAATACGCGCCAAAATTAGCCCATGTGAACATACCCTAAGCGGTGGAGCCTGCACAGAGAAAAGGGTGTAGTGGAAAGGCTTGTCCCTCTTCTGAGCTTTGCACCCATTTAAGGTCTTGGTCTACAAATGCAGCTGCCAAATACAAGTCAAAAAACAGTGTGTGAACCGAGCCTTCGCCTAAGTCCTGCTGCCGGCCGTATGGAGTAACCTTTCTGTATGATGATCCTCTTTCTGTGTCTTATATGTTGAGACTTTCGGCCATTGTTAGGAGGTCTGGCCGGGAAGCGGCTGCAGGCTGTGCTCACTACAACAGGATTAGCTTCTCGTTAAACCCATCTCCTTTTGATTTGGCCTTATTGCAGAGAATCTTCCTTGATTATGTGGCTTAGCCCAACCAAAATAATGCTCTTACCTCTCAGTCTCACTTGCTAGAAGACTTGTATTTATAGGTTTTAATCCTCCCACGGCTTTCAGAAAGCCGACATCATAAGTTAGTTTACTGGTCCCTAATAGCTTTAGTCATGACTCGCAATGCTGTTTAACAGACTGCTGCTCCTGCCCTCTTGCTTCAGGGGTGACTGAACCACCCCCCACTAGTATAAACCTTGCTAGCTGCTCAGGAAGGGGGAGCACCTAACTGCAAACAGTGCCGTAAGTGATTAATATTACATCCTGCAAAATGTGACACAAAATGATACTGACTGGGTGTCCACATCATAAAAATGTGTCCTCCAATTATAATCCATTCCTGCACTTAAAGGGGTTTTCTCACTACATTGATTCCTCTTACTTTAGTCCTGTTTTCTTGGTTTCATTTTGAAGTCAGGGGTGTGTTTACTGGCTTCTACTAGGCTGCAGGAGGAGCCAGGTCTGTAGCTATAGCAACCAGTGCTGGCAGCCGATCATGAGAGAGTAAACAGGTCTGTAGCTATAGCAACCAGTGCTGGCAGCCCATCAGGATAGATCCAACAGGTCTGTAGCTATAGCAACCAGTGCTGGCAGCCCATCAGGATAGATCGAACAGGTCTGTAGCTATAGCAACCAGTGCTGGCAGCCTATCAGGAGAGACCGAACAGGTATGTAGCTATAGCAACTTGAGGAGCTGATGCAGGCCATACAAGAGGGGATATCTAGGAATAGGTAGGACACTGTTAATGGACACATATTGCAAATTGACTTGTTTCTGCAAGATCTTGAACATAAAAAACAGCAATCCTTGTAGTGAGACAACCCCTTTGAGAAGGTGTGAACGCAGCCAAAATCCGCCTACTAAGGGCTCTACATGTAATTCATTGCATTGTATTATGCTCTGTGAATGGTATTTTCACATGGGTATTTTTGCTGCCAATATTTCTGCTGCTGAAAATCCTTTCCGTTCATCTTAGTGGGGCTATTTTTTGCAAACCTCAATCAGACAAATGGCTCAGTCGAAAATATTTCTGTAACAAATCTGCCAATAGGGAAAGTATACAGGAACTGTAAAACACCTCTGCATCATAAAAGAGAAGTTGATTGGAAAGTTCTGCAAAATGCGCATTTTTTTAATCCCTCTAATAATTGTACTGTTGTTTCAGCCAAACCCTTTGGTCCCTCCAGCTCCCATTACAAGTCCAGTGATGAAGCTGCCTTCTGAACCAGAAATCTTCCAGCCCCACCTTGGCAGCAACCTGGATCCCGGTCAGAGTCCTCCTGGAGCACCTAAAGAAGCAAGCATGCAGGTATATGTGGATATTGCGAGCAGCCTAAAGGCTCCATTCACATGTGTTGGATTTGACACTGATCTTGGTGATTTGTGTATAGAAGTTCTAGTCAAATCTGATGTCATTCTGCATCCCATGCATGGAAGTGGCATATCCTGAACCCTGTTCACACACGGTGGAAAATGTCCATGAGGATTTGTGGAACCCCAGCAAAAATTAGTAGTATGCGATTTACTTCTGCAGATTTCCCCATGGAAATACCAAAAATGAACCCCACTGATAGGCACACGGATTAGCCCCACTGTCAGTCTGTGGCACCGCAAGCGGCACAAAGAGGGTAAGCTTTGGATTTCCGCTGTGGATGTACATGTTGGATTTGAAAGCAACCTGTGAACAGGGCCTTTAAGCCACACAGGACAGTAGACCTGTAACTTTTAGTTTAAAAAGGCCACCTTTACTTATGAAGCCAGTAATCTATCCCTCCCCTCCACACACAGACGTTTGATTGACAGCCGAAATATTAGGCAGATGCACAGCGGCAGTCAATAAACAGGGGAGTTGGGCAAGTTCAGTGGAGAGCCACTGTATACCCACAATCATTTTTTGCTTTGGTGTCCAGCAGGCAGGCTGCTATTCAGTAAGACAGTAGATACTGATAACTGGCCCATTGTAAGGTTTTCGCTCAGCTTCACATATTTTGCTGGGCAGTACTTAACAACATCTTTTTTTTTCTGAGTATTTTTTCAGATTTGGTAAATTTCTTGTAACGTATGCTGTTGCTTTATCTGCTCTCCAGCTGATGTCTTTTAATCAAATTATAAATGTAAAGGGGTTTTCGAACCACATTGATTAGCTTTAAACATGTAGGCAAATGTAAAGTAAAGACCATAACCACATACATTGCTGTTCTGATTTTGCTTCGTTTCAGAGCTAGAGCAGTTCTGATCTCCTGCTTGTGTACGCAAGATCTCCAGGTTACTGACCACCTCACTCTGCTCTAGCAGCCCTGACCAGGATGTCTTAGCAGCAGCACAGGAGCTTTTTTATCTTTTTTACTGGCAAACTTTAACCCTTTAGAGCTCTGTAGCCTTGTGTGCTGCTATTTAAAACCCAGCCATCAGCAATGTCCCTTTAACAGGCTCCACAAATAAGAGATGGCTGGCACTCGCAGGCGGATATTAGTTTCTTGGGTGCTAGTCAATAAACCGAACAGTCTATAGAGATTTGACAGCACACCAACTGAGATGCAAAAATTTATAAATTTATTTGAACACGCTCCAAAAACGATATATACAAGCGTAGTGACAAATTGGTTGACTTTGACGTTTCGGTCAGTATGACCTTTTTCAAAATGAGTCATCATGAGAAGAATATGTAGATACATGGAAATTGGGCCGTAGCCCAGAGGAAGTGAAGCTGTCAACCTTTAACAGGCTCAGCTAGGAATAACAGAGCTGAAATGTCAGTTACTGTTGGACAACCCACCCACAGCCAGAACAGGAAGTGGGAGCCTGAAGCTGTGGAACGGCTTACAGCCAGAACAGGAAGTGGGAGCCTGAAGCTGTGGAACGGCCTACAGCCAGAACAGGAAGTGGGAGCCTGAAGCTATAGAACAGCCCACAGCCAGAACAGGAAGTGGGAGCCTGATGCTGTGGAACGGCCCACAGCCAGAACAGGAAGTGGGAGCCTGAAGCTGTGGAACGGCCCACAGCCAGAACAGGAAGTGGAAGCCTGAAGCTGGCTTTGAAGAGCAGGGTCTGTAAAACAAGCAGATGAGAAAACCCCTTTAAATATGTTTAATATAAAAACTTGATTTTAACCATGGGTCATTTGCTCTGTACACATAACCTTTATCAGCTGCAGCAGAAGACACTGCAGAGAGCCGACAGTGTTATTGCTTTGGTAATAGTACCGTTCAATCTGTCAGCAGACGATGTGCTACTGTTTATAACTGGAGTGATCCTCGAACACTAAACTAAAATAGTAAGTGTAGTCTTTTGCATGTCTAGTAAAGCTTGTGTACTGTAGAATGAAGTTGATCACAGCAACTTATGCTCTTAGATCCTGGTCATTGAGGAGTTAAGAATTTAGACCACATTTGGTGTAAACTGTATTGGAATAAAGTGATCAAAAAAGTTGCATGCATGCCAAACTGGTACCAATAAAAACTACACTTCAGCCTGCAAAAAAACGCCTCTTCACTGAAGTCTTTAGGAGTTAGTACAAAAAAGTTCTTGTACGCAGAAAATGGCGCTACCCTGCAAATTTCGGAAGCGGAAAATGTTTGTATTTTTTTTTACAAAAAATACCGAAAAACGTACATGGTTGGTGTTGCCAGAATTGTATCAACCTGCAGAATACAAAGAACACCATTTATACCGGAGAGTGAACGCCTTAAAAAATAAATAAATAAATAAAAATTTTAAAAAAAAAACTTGCAAACATGGAGCAAGTATGTTTTTTCACATTTTACCCCACTTGGATTTTTTTTGCGGTTTCCCAGTATATTCTATGGTACGGTCAATGACACCATTAGAAAGTACATCTTGTCCCGCAAAATAAAAGCCCTTATTTGTGAAGGTAGGTGGAAAAATAAAAACGTTACGACTCTTGGAAGGCAGTGAGGAAAAAAACAAATGTATCAACAAAAAACGCAAGGTCCTTAAGGGGTTAAAGTATTTAATAAAAAGGAGGAAAACAACTTATCTAGGCAGTTTTAATTGTGAAATTAGAAAACAGGTAGTGTTGTCGGGGTGGCTAAGTAATCTGAGGGATATATGAACTGTGTGCGTGTGTATGTGCGTGCTTGTGTGTATATGTGCGTGCTTGTGTGTATATGTATATGTGTATATATATGTATGTGTGTATATATATATGTGTGTG
Source organism: Phyllomedusa bahiana (assembly GCA_025379985.1). NCBI lineage: Eukaryota > Metazoa > Chordata > Amphibia > Anura > Hylidae > Phyllomedusa > Phyllomedusa bahiana. The sequence continues at coordinate 28,640 of JAODAL010005384.1, read as the reverse complement.
TGTGTGTGTATATATATATATATATATATATAGATAGATAGATAGATAGATAGAGAGAATCTGTGTGTGTATTATCAGTGATGGATAATTGTAGGGCCGAAAGGGAATAGGTGGGCTCGAATACCTTTTAGATAAGTAACAACAATTAATAAATTCCTCTTTTGAAATTATGAACAATTTAATTTAAGACTGACGAACAAGTAAAAGTTTATTATCTCTATAACGTCGTCAAGGTCAAGCGCTTCTGGTGGAGCAAAGTCGGCAGCAAATTCCTAAATGCTAGAAATTAAAAACATTTAGAAAAAAGAAAAAATGGAAAAAAAAAACCATTTAAAACTTAATGAATAATAGCGAAGTCACTTAACCCTATAGCCGATCCCGGCTCTGTTGACGCAGCCCTGTGTTGATGGCGGCCATTACCAACATGTACTCTTTCTATGTTTGCAGTACCATCAGATGCCCCTGGAGAAAATCGAGAAGAAGGAATTGCCTGCAGAACATCTGCCACTACAGAGAACGTTCAGCGGCCTGGTTCAGCGCTGCTCTGCAGTGGCATCCGACCCAGTAAGTTGCTTTTTTTTTTTTTTTTTTTAAGATACAAACAACTTCCCATTCCTATACAAGCTTATAAAACAATGTCACTTCCCTGAATTGTTTGACATGGTCATTCAGAGAGTTGCATAACAAGATTAGTTACAGCTCTTCCCTAATAATAGGCTTGGACTGCAGCCGTGCTCCATTGGAGGGGTAAAGAATGATTGTTGGGCACAAGTAAAAGAAAGTTTTTCCTTCACATTTTTTTTAATGGAATGAGGAGAAGAGAGGAGCCATTAGGCTGGATGATTTGCAGAGCTGCCTGAGGGGAGGCAGCCTAGGTGAAGCAGCAGGAAAGACGAGGCTCAGCAGGATGAATAATGCTTTCCCAGCAAAGAAAATTGCTTGTATAAGATCTTTAAATAGATTACGACACAAAAGCTAGCAGTGAATACATAAATTGAGTTGCTTCTGTATGGCCCTCGGGTCTATGGAGAATATAATCATTGTGTATTGCATGCAGCTCATTGTCTTCCATTCACACACATCTGTGTCATGGAGGGAAAGATTTGAAAGTCTTCAGACTGCATATATTCCCGTGTTTGCCTCCACGTGCTGTATTTTTTTATCCTATTCTTTTGCACACGGCTCAACTTCTGTATAGCACCCATCTTTCTTTAAGGCTAAGTGTCCTCCTAACCAGATGAGATATCCTCCTACAGTGTCACACAGATTATAAATTCAAGGGGTGTTCCAATGTTTAATAACGCATGTCAGTCGCTTGCGGATGATCTAAAATAGTAAAAGAAAATTTGCGCTCTTTTAAGCTGCTCGCTGCAGCGTCGCAGCTGCTCCCGGCTGATGACCTCACATTCATTTGTTCATGTGACTGCAGCTGTTCACAGGTCTCTTTTTATCATATGACACATGATGAGCTGCAGTGTCACGTGAGCTCTGACGGTGAAGTCATCAGCCGGCGGCGGCGTTGTTGTTGGAATCGGGTTTAAGTGAGTTTTCTTTTTTTTTCTATTTTATATCCTCCTCATACGACTGACTAGCATTTTTGATCATTGCAAAAACCTCTGCAGAGCAGGAGCACACGGCCGTTCTTCGGTTCAGTTTTTTGGGAAATTCAAGAGAAAGCTGTCACTACAGGGACATCAGTACGAAACTCTAGTTGGTGGCATTATACCCAGTTGTATACGACTATTAAAACAAACCCTTTTCACTGAAAAGAAAAAATAACTACACTACCGTATATACATTAAACTAAATCACAGAATTCTTAATACGGTTAAAATATAACTTTTAATAAATTTCTTAAAATTGAACAACATTTCTATAAGGACATCACAGTCTAATCAAACAATATAGGGATTACACAATAAACATATATCCCATGCTCATAAGAGCTGCTCACAGTTAGTTGTCACTCGATCTCCAAAAAAAGGGAACACAAGGACAGAAAAAACATTTTACCTCTATCCCTGGTAACCAAAACTAACACTCCTGAGACCACTAACAACCTAACAACCTAACACTCAATATAGCCGTTGGCTATGATAACGCCCACAGACTAATGGGATTCCATCCCGGCGGGATGCGGCGCGAGCGCATTGGTTGTTTTTTGACGCCTGCGCAGTTGGTGGAGCCGCACGCCGGAGATTCCCGGCGAGATGCGGCGCATGCGCAGTAGACTATTCCGGACGCTGAAGTCCGTGACAGGAATTTGGAATATGCTGGTAAGCTGCCTTTCTTCTTTGATTTGAATTTGTAATTTGCAAGTGTTGAGTATGTGTATTGCGAAGTGGCGCCCATAGAGAGGAGGAGCTAAGATCATTTATAAGTAGAACGCTGATCCTTTACTAGTTGGGACACCATTAGTCTGTGGGCTTTATCATAGCCAACGGCTATATTGATAGCCAGTCAGTTTATGTGACCTGTTTTGTTTTTCTTTTTTTCCCCCCCCGATGAACCCTCCTCAGTTTGTTGTTGGACACAGGAGAGGGACACGTGTCGGAAATTTTCTAGCCTTTCTTTGCTTCCTTCATAATTGATTGGGAAGCGATTATAGGATCAAGGAGAGAAGGGAGATTGTAGGGGCTCCCTAGGGCAGAAGTTAGTTTACGGGGCCGCCCTTTTTGGGGCGATGACCCCGTTTTTGCACAGGTCTCAGGAGTGTTAGGTTGGTTACCAGGGATAGAGGTATATGTTTTTTCTGTCCTTGTGTTCCCTTTTTTTTGGAGATCGAGTGACAACTAACTGTGAGTAGCTCTTATGAGCATGGGATATATGTTTATTGTGTAATCCCTGTATTGTGTTTGATTAGACTGTGATGTCCTTATAGCAATGTGGTTAAATTTTAAGAATAATTTTATTAAAAGTTATATTTTAACCGTATTAAGAATTCTATTAAAACAAACACCAAAATCTTAAGAGAGTACTAATTGAGTCACACACATGAATGCTGTCAGCCGGTATTTAGGTCTTAGAATATACACTACTCATAAAAAGCTAGGGATATTTGGCTTTTGGTTGAAATTTCAGGATGAACATAACATTTCGTGAAAATGTTTTTTTAAATGCACTAAATGAGAGCATCTCTTCCCTTTAGACGCACATGTCCAACTGTTAGTGTTTCAGTACTTTTTGCACAAATTGCTGATCTCTAATAAGAAGCTTAATGGCTGTTTAACCCCTTAGACGCCGCGACAAGGTGTCTAAGTGAATGAGAAGCAGTGTTGCGCACTCCGATCAGGACCCCCACGGCGAGGTTGCGGGTTCCCGACTAGTTTACATAGCAGCTGGAGGCTTTGTTAAAGGGGTTGTCTCACTACATTGATTCGTCCTGTTTTCTTGGTTTCATTTTGAGTTCAGGGGCATGTTTACTGGCTTCTACTAGGCTGCAGTAGATGCCAGGTCTGTAGGTGTAGCAACCAGTGCTGGCAGCCCATCATAAGAGATTGAACAGGTCTGTAGCTATAGCAACCTGAGGAGCTGATGCAGGCCATACAAGATGGGATATCTCCGAAGAGATGGCGCACTGTTAATGGAAACATATTGCAAAGTGAATTGTTTTTGAAAGATCTTTAATATAAAATGCAATCCTTGAGGTGAGACGACCCCTTTAAGTCTTTTGTCACCTCCATGTTTTCCATTTTACTACTTCCTGTCCTAGAGGGACTCAGTGTTAAAGTTAGAAAAAAATTGATAAAAAAAAAAGTTTAAATCCCCTCCTTTTGTCATTTTTTTTAGAAATAAATTTTTTTTATAAATTTACACATAATTGGTTTCTCCGTGTCAGTAAAAGTTTGATCTATCAAAATAGAACATCATCTATCCTGTATGGTGAATACCATAGAAGAAAAAAATGCCAAAATGGCGTTTTTTTGTCATGTCTTGTTCCTTAAAATTTGGAATAAAAGTGATCAAAAAGTTTCATGTATTCTAAACTGGTACAAATAAAAAGTACACTTCAGCCCGCAAAAAAACGCACCCTCTCTGAAGTCCATAGATGGAAGTCCAAAAAAGTAATTGGTTGCAACAAATGACGCCACCACAAAAATTTGAAAAGTAGAAAATGTTTGGATTTTTTCATGGTACCAAAACATAAGGAAAACTCTACATTTTTCGTGTTGCTGGATTCGTATCAACAAATACAGATAACACATCAGTTACACTGAATATTGAAAACTGTAAATACAAACATGGCGCAAGAATGTTTTTTTCACATTTTGCCCCACTTAGAATTTTTTTGGGTCATTAACCAGTATGTTCTATGGTACGATGAATGACATCATTAGAAAGTAGACCTTGTACCACAAAATAAAAACCTTCATATGTCTATGTAGATGGAAACTCTGGGAAGGCGAGGAGGGAAAAACAAACATGACAAAAAAAAATAGGCCTCAGCGTTAAAGGTGTTGTATCGTTTGAACTGTTCGTGCTCTTCAGCTAATTCTCTGAGATTGAATTTGAAATCCAGGGGCGAGTCTCTCTCCTCCCAGGAGGCGTGTCTCCCCTCACTGAAGACCTGTAACATCATAATTTTGGCTGTGCAGTGGAAGCAGAAGGATGTCTGGAGAGGACTGCTATACAGCCTCCTGCATGCCTGCATAAGCGGTTATACAGTCAGCCTGAACTGATGAGACATGTGAGGAGTGTACACTGCCCCCTCCCTCCCCCTCTGTTACCAGGCAGCAGTCTGTGTTTTATGGAGGAGTGCACACTGCCCTCCCCCTACTCCTCTCCCCCTGTTAACAGGCAGGAGACTCTATAAGGCTGTATTATATGAGGGGATCTGTGACTTAAACAGCCAGTAATTGCCCAGATCATTCACCCTAGAGCTGGGAGATGAGTATAGAGCCAGCAGACCTTGGTTTCACTATCGATTTTAACTGCTCAGAGGGGAATAAACACAGTGTGTGCAGGCAGCCAATCACAGTGCAGGGGGCGTGGCCGGGGCGTTTCCTGTCAGGGGGTGTATCCTAACAGGCTGAATGAAATGTCAGCCAGCCAATCACAGTGCAGGGTGAGAGTCTAGGGGGCGGGATCTGGCCAGGGGGCGTGTCCCGACTAGCAGCAGCAGAAACAGAATACAGATTTACAGAAAAGCTCATATCAGCTAAACCAAGTGACTGAAGTAATGCAACCCTATTACAAAAGTGCTTATTTTTTACTGTCCCCATAATCTGAGACATGATCTTTGTAGCGATACAACCCCTTTAAGGGATTAAACTAGGGACTGGAAGGGAGGGCAATTACACATATAGTCTGAAAAATAGTGAAGATAGAGAGCTGGGAATTGGTTATGAATCAGGGGGTGGAGTGGGGGGGGGGGGAGGGTAGTTACAGTTAATAAGGACAGGGTTAAAAGATTGAAAACCAAAAAATCTCTAAATTGCAGCTGACCAGTGCCAGGAGTCTCAGCAACAAAATACATGAACTAGAATTATTTATTGCTGAAGAAAAATATGATCTAGTGGGGATAACTGAGACATTGCTGGATGAGAGCCGTAAACACTGGAAGGGGGGAGGTGTATGTCTCTATGTAAAATCCTGTCTGAAGCCAACAATGCGGGAAGATATAGATACAGGAAATGAGCATGTGGAGTCATTATGGGTAGATATACTTGGGGGTAATAACAGTAATAAAATATAATAGAACCTATGGAAGATGTACTTCTCAGGCAAATCGATGAGGCGGCTAATCAGAATGAGGTTGTTATGGGCGACTTCAGCTATCCAAGCATAAATTGGGAAACTGAAATCTGTAGCTTTCATAAAGGAAACAGGTTTTTGCCAATAAAGATAGTTCCCTTTTCCAACTGGCGCAGAGCCGACAAAAAAGGGCCCCTTTGAACTTAATTAGGTAAAAAAGGGTTCAGGTGGGGGCACCTAGGAAAAAGTAAACCTATAATAAATTTTCTATTTATCCTTCAATAGAGTATTTTTTTTGATTTCAGGAAAAAGGTTTAAATTTCTTAGAGAGGGGCCCAAATGCATTGACTGGGACAAAATCTTAAAAAATAAAAGGCTGGAATAAGTGAGAATCTTTAAAAACATCTTTAAAGTACTGTGGAGTACATCCTTATGGAATTAAAAATTTTTTAGAAAAGGAAAAAATGTGAATCAAAAGGATGTAAAGGGGGAATAAATAACAAAAACAGTTTTAAGCTACTTAAACAGGAGGGCAGTGAAGAGGCACTAAAACCTATAAGGAAAAAAATAATGATAAAGGCAGCACAGCTGGAGACAGAAAGGCAGTTGCCAAAGAGAACTGAAAACTAACCCAAAATTTTTTTAACTATATAATAGTAAAAAGATTAAAACTGAAAATGTTGGCCCTTGAAAAGTAGTGTGGGAGGGTGTTGTAGAGGGGCGCGAGGAGAAACAAACCTATTTACGTTATTTTTATCCAACCGTATTTACAGAGGACACTTCATGATTGATGAGCAGCAGTGGTGAGGTAAACTCCAACTTAATTGTTTATTGTTAACCCAGATAGAAGTGCAGCTCATCTTAAGAATGCTTAAAAATAGACAAATCACCAGGTCCTCGATGGGTATACACCAGTGTCCTTAGGAAATAAGTAAATGTCATAGAACAGGCCCCTATATTCTTTACATTTATGGACTGTATACTACATGGGTATGTCCCAAAGAATTGGACGCATAACAAATGCGCCAAATATTTCAAAAAGTGGAACAAAAAGTGATTTTGGAATTCTAAGGCTTAGGTAAGTTTAACCTCTGTGGTAGGTAAACTGTTGTTGTGAAGGTTTTCTAAGAGGAAAATATACTGGAGTAATTCACTGAAAATAAATGAATAACGCGTTCCTAGCATGGGTTTATGAAGGTTTGGTCCTGTCAGACCTAATCTCATCAGCTTCTTTGAGCAGCAGGTTTAGTTCCTAGACGTGGAACGGGGTAAGGCATGGATGTCCTATTGTATTTTAGATTTTCTAAAGCATATGATACTGTGCCACATAAAAGGTTGGTAAGTAAATGAACAATGCTTGCGACTGGGGGAAAATGTTTGCAAGTGGGGTAAGTAAACTGGACTCAGTGATAGAAAAACAAAGGTGGTGATGAATGGTACATACTCGGACTGTATCCCTTTTACTAGTGGGGACCACAGGGGTCAGTATCGGGCCCTAATCATTTTAATATATTCATTAATGATATTGCACATTAGAATTATTCAATCTTAGCCAGATGATACTAAGCTCGGTAAAGTAACCACACAATAGAGGAGAATGTTTGTATTACAAAGGGATCTGGATAAGGTGGTGGCCTGGCAGATAAAATGGCAGATGAGGTTTAACACACATAAATGCAAGGTTATGCACATGGGGAGGAAAAATTATTTCCATGATTACCTGTTAAACGAAAAAACTCTGGGTAAAAGCGAAATGGAGAAGGACTTGGGAATCCTGGTGGACAGTAAACTTAAAGGGGTTTTGCCACAAAGTAAAATTGACATGGGAAGCTTGAAAATTAAATAATAAACATTTTCACCATTCATCATTATTAAAAATTCTGCACTGTTTTTTGTTTTTGCTGACTCAATTTAGTGATCCATTGTGTACAGTCGTCTCCTGGGGATACGACAGGGCGAGAGTCCTACAGTCCTGGTCGCAATGCTCAGACATCACCTCTTCCTTCAGGCAGCTACTGAGTGTTAAAACCCCAGGTGCTGGGTCACTCTACTCGTTTCCCTTAGTTTTTAGTCTGTGGCCAATTAAAAAAAAAAAAAAAAAAAAAGAAACCTCAATGAGGTATGTGCATTGATTGCATTTCGTAATGAGTTAGGCTTAACTGGATCTACGTCTGTTGTTTTTCGCCTTAAAAACGATGTAACCTTATAATGGATCAGCAGGACCTCGCCATTGCCAGGCTTCAAGCAGGATGCTCTGAGACGGAAGTGGCCGCTGAGATTAGAGTGCCCTCAGCAGTTTGCAACATAGATACAGAGAGATTAGAAAAGTCACAGCAAGTGTACGTTCTCTGACTCTATCAGACACTTGGTTGTCTCTCACCTCCTTTAGATGTGCGAATTGTGCGGCATTCAATGTCCAGTCCTGCAGGGCATTGTTTACAATGAAGCAGTCATCAGTTTCTGATAGAGCCAAGGGATGGCCACTTCTTTGTCTCTCTGTTGCTCTAGCAGTCTCTATCTCTGATACAACCTGCTGATGACACTCTAAGCTCAGTGGCCACTTCCGTCTCAGAGCATCCTGCTTGAAGCCTCGCAATGGCAAGGTATTGTTGACCAATTATAAAGTGTTGTCTTGGTCTCATGTCAAAATTTGAACAGCACGATGAGGAGGACTGTTAAAATCCCAATTCAAATTTATTGGGTGATTCAGGGATTTTGCCATTAAGCCTCCTTGTTCGAGATCAGCAAGTTGTGCAAAAAAAGTACCGGAAAAAAACTGAAACAGCTTGGTACATGTGCATCTAAAGGGAAGAGATGATCTTCATTTAGATCATTTGAATAACATCGCGCAATGAGCGGAGAAAAAGCCTTCCCCATCACCATTCATCTTGCCACACTATTTCGATACCGAAAACGGACGGAGAGAATGTGCATGTTTGAATGCTTTGCGGGCGGAAAACCCGTACAGTGGGGAATGGCGTGCACGGGGTTATCCCATGAGCCCCTCGTGCTAATTTTTCGGACGGTTTTTCAGGCGGGTCCTGAACAACCGCCAAAACCGTGTCATCTTCATGAAAAAACCAACCGAAAACCCGATTGCCGTGGGGACATGCCCTTACAGATCTTTCTCCTCTTCCTTCACATTGCCAGCATAGCCACCTTGCTTTACACAGGCTGAATAGAAGTGCTGCAAGTACAGTCAATGCATTGCATTCATTCACAAACTGCATTGTAGCCTAGGCTGCTGACTTTATAAGTAGCTCAAGCTATATTCATTGTCCCAGGCAGAACTCGGGGTAAACTTTTTAGTTAATGAAACAAGTCCGTCAGTGTTTTTTGCGAGTTACTGATGTTGCATTCTAGAGACTAGGTCTTACATATTGGGATAAGTTCACATTTTTGTAGGAGGTTCTGATATTGGAGTCTTTGGTGCCGATCCTGGCAAAAATTACGAAAAAACCATAGCCCAGCACACCGCATCATTTTCTCAGTTGCAGTGACAGAAACCAGTTGGCATCTGTCATTTAACAGATCCGAAGGTTGTGAATGTAACCTCTGACGCAGACCTCGCCCTAGAATCTCATATGTCTGTTTGCATGAAAAGTACAATTTATTACTTGTTTGTGTTTGTGTGCAGAAAACTAAAAGGAAGCTCGAGGACGCTCTGCAGAGGTTGGAGTGTTTGTATGACAAGCTGAGAGAGAATACTGTAAGTATAAGCTGCTGTGTGCCCACTGATGAGCCACGCTGGTCTTTTATATCAATGAAATCTGCTGAGGTACACAATAGGTTACATGATGACTTTCTAGACTTTTTGACTTGTATATAAGGACATGAATGTTACTGCTTTCTAACCTTTGCTTAAAATGAAACATGGTGGTGCCATAGAAATATGCAATAAGGGTACGTTCACATAACGTATTGCGGCACGTACAGGTATGCGCTGCATTACACCTTCATTGACGCTGTTGAAAGTACGAGCTGGCCAGCGCGTATTTTCAGCGTGAGTCAGCTCTTTGCCCCTCTTAGCCCACTATTTCTCGGCGCGTAAGTGCTAGAAAGTGACAGGTTACTACTTTTTACAGGCGTAAATTACATGACGAGAAATATGATTGCTTATAATATATAGTCAGCCACTGATTTTAACTAAGTATCCACAGCAGGCCCAATGCTAGGATCTCCAAGCCCTATATCCAGTAGAACCACCAATATTAGCGAGCAGGCTTAAAGGGGTTTTGCCAGGACGTGAGTTACTTACCTCCTTATCAGCACGGGAGTAGAATATAAACAAATCGTTTGCTGAGTCCATCGAAGGCTGCAGGGTGAGAGGGAGGGTGAGCATGAGAGTGATGATATACGGGAGCTGTCTCAAAACTTAAATCAAATAATAACTTAAAATCAGTGGATTAAATCCCTATAGTCAGCTAGACACAGGGCTACACATACACTAAACTTTCTCCCAAGCCCCTTTTGAAGCTCATTCATTTCTTCCACTTGTCTTCAGTTAAGAAGTGTTTCACGCTAAGCTAGGGCCTGTCAGCTCCACTCTGGTCGTGTCTAATGCAAGATTGTTTTACAGGTAACTAAGGGGGATTGAGAAATGCTGGTGCTCTCAAAGCCTTCACTTTTTTGTTAATCATCATTTATTTAGAAAAAAGTGATTAATACCCATTTGGATCGATCCACACAATCAAAATTAATCGTTAGGCAAAACCTCTTTAATTAGAAACACTGAGAAAGATGGACCGTGTGTTCTCAAAAATGTATATGACACGGCAGGCGTGGAGGGTTCTGCCCGGGTCTACAGCGTTTCTCTTTCTAACGTGTGTGTGTGTACATATGATTGCGACATCACCTTGGTCTGAACGAGGACGGTAAATTTATTAGTATCATTCTTTTTACTGTATTTACGGCACATACTTTGACACCATTATGCGCCGAGGTACAACCCGCAAATACTTTGTGAACACCCCCTAAAAATCATTCCTGGAAGGTGGCACTATATGATAGCTATCCAAATGCATAGTGTAATAAGCAGGTCTATTGATTCCTAGAGGGTAAGAGCCACTCTTTGTAGCAGCTCTCTATTCTGGCTACCAGATAAGAGTGGTGGACAATTGGGGTGATTGTGACCATTGCTTTCAGTGAAGCCAGAACTGGAATCGCCATGGAGGTATTCCATACATTACATGATGTTGCCAGTCCTGATTATTACATATGACATAAAATAACCCCCACGTGTTTGTTTACTCACCTAAAAAGGCTTAACATGTTTTAAGATTTGAGGATTCAGGAGAGGGGTCATTGATCCAGGGATTTTTCTGATTGTCCAGATTGGCTGTCGGGAGGATTTTTTCCCTAAAATGAGAGACAATTGGCTTCTACACCTCATTGGGGGTTTTTGCCTTACCTCCTGGATCTACACCTTGCACAAACAGGTCTGAACTAGATGGGACGTCTTGTCTTTTGTTTAGCCTTACCTTAACTATGATAACTATTGGAATATACTATATATAATTTAGGTCGGCAATAATCGGGGTAAAGAAAAAATGGTGGAAAAAATTTTTTTCTTTAAATTTTATCAATTTAATTCTGGGAATACAAAGGCTAATGTATACATGCCCAAAATAGTAAAACTGGAAAATACAAAACAGCCTCCAAAAAACAGGCGACCAGGGTGAACACTTAAGCTAGAAAAAAACAAAAACTGGTTCTAAATGCCAAAAATGGGCTGCTTTTTAAGGGGTTGATTACTTCTGGTGCTGTGGTATTCCAGATTATCTGCAATTGTTTGCTAGGAATGGTCACTAATATTTAATTTTTACTAGGATGTGATGCACTAGTGATTTTTATGTAATTTTATGGGTGATAAGTTTTCTGTTTGTTCATAATCACTTACAGATTTACATTGTACAAATTGGTTTTTTATATACATGATCGAGTCACCAATATTATGACCACTTCCTACTTTCGACATCAACAGCCCATAACTCATGAAGGAAGTGTGGTGAGCTGGCTTGATGCGTATATAAGGTGTGGGATAGACTGTCTGCGCACACACCCTTTGTTTTTATCTTGGGTAAAAAGGGGGCAATTTTGGGACAAGTTGCAAAAGAGCTGATTTTTGGCTTTCATACCAAGGGTGACGATATTTCTGAAACTGCGCAGTTGTAAGCTGTTCACATGCTGCTGTGGTGAAAGGGTATGGTGAGTGGACAAATGGCACCATTGTAAATGTGATGTGGAAACTGCAGTAGACCAACGTCCATGATGTGAACTAGGTGAACATCCACTTATGAAGGCGTGTGCTAAGAGCGAGACTGGACTACTCTACAGTGTGGAACAAGACTCATTGCCAAAATGACCCAGGAGGGCTACCAGACGTGTGTCTAACACAACAGTTGTATGCGTATGGAGCTCCGAAGCAGACTAAGGCCACTTGCACACCTCTTGCTATCGGCTTGCATCAGCAGACAATTAGCGTTAACTTCACAGCGCACTACTTTCTTACTATTTTTGATGTAGGCTAAACATTAAACTTATCTGTTCTCTATCTGTTAAACCACCTATAACGTTACTTTTATTATGTATACTCTATAACCTCTATAGCACACTAGTTAATATACCTGATCTTCTTTCTACCGCTCATTCATTTAACACCCTTTTTGCTCTGAAAGAGTGGATAATTCCCTTTCTAGTATTAAGTCTGGCAGCATCACACCTTTATCAGAGGAGCCTTATATCTAGTACGCAAATTACTAACTCCAGTAAGGATCCCAAGTCTACCACCTGGCAGTTGTCCCCAAATCTCATGGACACTGATCACATTAAGGCCCCTCTTGTGACCCAACGTCTGACTGCAGGTGACAGACCTTTGTAGGACAGAGGGGTGAGGAGATCACAATTTAAAACGTCATGCCTGACTCGCCCAACCTGTTTCACCAGCTAACCTGGCTTCATCAAGGCCTTTGAGGTCCGTTCACATGTGGTCTGAGCTCACTTCACTTTTATATCGTGTTAGGTAATACAACCCTCATCACCAAATTAGCCAATAGAGAATCCACATAACAGCCCACTCCCCCTTCCGCTCTCCTGCACGCACACACCTCATAACATTGTCCTGCTAAAGCTACACCATGCTATCTTTAGGCACAACTAATCAGACAAATTCCGCCATCTCCATAACGGGCTTGCGCCCCATCTTACCGTACTGCCCGGCGCACAACGGACTGACCAACATACACCTCAGCCCTGACTGTGATGACGGCTTCCGTCCACATTCTCTCATATTATTGCAACTGAGTGCCTCACCCTAGAATGAACTACAGCACGAATAGTTCTAATAATCGATAGCAGTTGTCTTGGCAGCTTTGTTCATTATTATTCACAAATGCTGGCGCGGCGCTTGCATTTTCATACTTTACTGTGCTGAGGTGATGTTCTTGTTTTCCATAACCCGCTGGTCCCGTTATTTTTTTACATTATAAGAAGCGACACATCTGATTGATTGGTCTAAAAACTGGACCGATATCGTTGTATAAGAGTTGGTCGCTTTAAATAAATTTATTACGATTTGATTACGCATTGGATTATGGTTAATTCTTTTTGGCGGGTACATTACGAATAGTGGTAAGAAGAGAATAGCACTGTCACATTATCACAGCACACTACCAAAATATATCAACTCCCATCGCCCCTTCTCATTCAATGTCCTAATATGACATATTCATTGGGAATATCAAATTCCATTGTACGCAATAGACTATTGTCATATCTTCCCATAAAGCACTTCTCCTATTATTCTAATATGTCATATTCCATTTTAATAGTAGCAGCAGGCCCTATTACAATAAATGTTCCATGTACTGTATAGTATGGTCTCAAGACTATTTTCATAACCACTTGTCTTTTACATTGTAATCACATAGATCTTTTTAATAATGCTGTAGCTCGCTATAGGTTAGGACCCTCCCTTCCTACACTGTTTGCCTCACAAACTTCTCCCATTGAAGATTCTCTCTTACGGCTCACAGCTCAGCCACCCAATTAACCACGTAACAATGGAAGCATGACAAAAATATCGGAGAATGCAAATTTATCAGTATTCTCTCAACGCCATTGCATCCATTCGCACTAGATCAGCGCTGCAAGCAGAAACAATAAATCTATACATAGATGAGTACATACATAAATAGGTACCAATCCACTCTCGGGCCGCAGCTCGCCACAACCATTGCGAAGCGACATCCCTGCAAAAGCAATTTACTGCATCCTAATTTGTTATATTAGATACCTTGGCTCACGTGATGTATTTACCTTTCATCATTACAGGACCCATGGGAAAATGAGGAAAAAACATAAGAGGCAGAGGGGGGGGGGGGGTGCGAGAGGGAGGGATGGAAGGGAGGGGGAAGAATAAAAAATAAAATGTGTGAACTCTGATGCTTCCCATAGTATATATTCAACTGTTGCCTATATCACCTTGACCGTATTAATCACATATAATCATGTTTCTTCACAAAATTAATTATATCGGGAATCAGCAAGATCAATAAATGTACGAAATGAAAAGCACATTTAGGGCCTTTAGGTTTCAATGTTATTGAGTCTGTATATCCATTTTGCCTCTATCCTGCAAACATAACTACTTCCCAGAATCGCCCTTTCTTTCCCTAGCTTTTTCCATCACAGATGCCCCAAAATTTAGCACCTCTATTTCGCCATTATTTACTTCCAAGTGTCTCGCGTTGGGGGAATCACACTCTACTTCTAAATAGTACTCAGATGTTTGAGGATCTGAGTGAAAATCCTGTATGGTTTTTCCCACATAGATCATTGCGGGCAAGCTACACATAGCCTCCATAAATTCACCACCTCTGGTTTCTTATCAATTGATGTATGTCTTATCTCAAATCTTCTATTTCAATGGGATTAAAATTCTTTAGATTTCTCCATATGATAACATGGACAAATTAAATGAACAGGTTGCCACAGGGATATGAGCCTAACACCGGAGACTGTAAACATGTGTTTTTGCCATCTCCCTCTAAGTGGGAACAATTCATCACCTAAGATTTCTTTCTCTTCTTTAATTGACACTAGGGTATTTAGAATCACCTCAGAGAATACATGGATTGACCTTCAGATTGCCATTATCTTCTGTACAGTTGACCCTCTTTCATTGGGCTCTGTCATTCAAGGTACTCTAGTAAAACGAATTATTAAATCAGTTTTTTCGTTTTCTTTTACTGATTAATAATTGTCCTCTGTCAATCTGTCAAAGCCCTTTTAAACGCCTTCCTCAAACATTTTTTTGGGTTGTAACCCCTGGCCTGAAAAACGTGGCATTATAACGTTATATCTTTCTTCAGTTGAAATCCTCTAATGTGGACAGTTTCTACGGAGCCCTCAGAAAATTGGCCTAATGGGGAATCCCTTTTTTTGAGAAGGTGGATGCAGCTAGAAAATTGAACAAACTATTAGTAGCAGTATTTTTCCGATATATCTTTGTCTGAATCTGCCTTATTTTCTATCACATATTTCAAGTCCAAAAAATTAATTTTCTTCACGTTCAATTTCAAACGTGAAATTTCATCCCAATTTCATTATCATTGAGTTCTAGATACGAAATCCATGAATAATTTTTTCATACCATCCCAAAAAATCAAAATATCATCAATAAAGCGGGCCCCCAAAAAATAAAATCCGATCTGTGAATATGTTCGCAGTGTTCTGAAATAAACAATAGCATCTGCCCACCAACTAAGATTGATTAGCAAAACTTGGTGCACAGACAGTGCCATGGCTGATACTTTATCTGTGATAAAAGGTGCTTCAACAAAAAATAGTTGTGTCAAAACAAATCCAAAAGGTAGAATCAAATTTACACAAAGGACCCAGCGTATGTTGATAGTTATTATGATGCCCTTTTCACTGGCCTTCCTTCATTATCTTAAAGATACGAAGGTTAATGTGATGAGAATTAATGATCTTGTGTTGGTGTGAGTGTACACTTCTTGCAAGTTTGAGATGTAGAAAGCCCTATACAGTAACATCAGACATGATCTGGCCTGCACAGCAATCAAATTATTATTCTGGAAACCAAATGAGGGTACACAATTTACGGTTATACACACATGGTTTGTTTTACAGTTATTGGATTTTGTTTTGACAACTTAATACTATTTTTTTGTTTGATGCACATTTTATCAACGCAGGAGATATATCGGGAGAAAAATTAATTTTTCGGATCTTGATAATTATGTGGATGAAAATAAGCAGATTCAGACAAAGATATTTCGGGAAAAATACGGCTACTAATAGTTTTTTACATTTTTCTAGTGGCATTCCAACTCTCAAAAAAGGGGAATTTCCATAGGCAAATTTCTGAGGGCGCGTAGAAACTGTTCCACAATTAGAGGATTTCAATGGAAGACATGTATAAAGTTAAAGGCACCGGTTTTTAGGCAAGCGGGTTACCCAAAAAAAATATTTGAGGAAGGGTTTAATAGGGCTTTGACCGCAGTGGTCAGAGGACATTTATTTACATTCAGTAAAGAAGTAGAGAAAAAAAGAATGAAAGAGAAAAAGAGCTGAGAGTGTTTTAATTCGGTTGTATAGTACCTTTGATAGATTAGAGCTAATGAATGAGAGCTATACTTAGAAGTCATTGGCACAGTTTTGAAGGCGATCCAGTATTTCTTGAGTGATTCCTAAATACCCTTAAGGTGTCAATTATAGAAGAGGAAAACATCTCTAGGGATGAATTTGTAAAATATGTAAGATTTTGAGGGTTAGTTATAAATGATGGAATATATTATCAGGCCATCAAAACACAGTGGTTTCTATTCCTCACTTCGGTGGTAGGATCAGATCCCTGTGTGCAACTGTTGCTGTGTCCAGTTCAATATGGAAATAATTATATAGAATTTTGTGTTAATCGAATTGGTTAGATAGAGAAGATTTGAGATATGACCAGATCTAATCTAAGATTTGTAAAAAAGCTGGGGTGTGTGTTGTATGGGGCTATGTGTACTTGCCCCTAGATCTATGTGTGGTGAAAAACGCTACAGGAGTTTCGTCGTCGGTTCCGAATCATCTGAGTACTATTAGAAGTAGAGGTTGATACCCCCTAGCGGAGACACATTTTGGAAGTACATAATAGCGAAATAAGGTGCTAAAATTTTGGGCCATCTGTGGTGAAAAGATAGGGGGAAGATGAGAGGGCGTTCTGGATGTGTTTTGTAGCAGGATAGAGGCAAGATGGATATAACAGACTCAATACATGGAAACCTAAAGGACTAAATGAAGGGCTTTTCATTTCGGCATTTTCTTGATCTTGCTGATTCCCTATATAATATTTTTTGAAGATAGTAACTATGGTTATATCGATGATTAATTACCGTAAAGTGGATATAAGCACAGTTGAATATATGACTATGAAGCATCAGAGTTCAACCATTTTATTTTGTTTCCTTCTCTACACATTCCATTTCTCCCTCGCGCCCCTCCCCCTGCCTCTATGTTTTTCCTCTATTTTCATGGGTCCTTTAATGATGATAGGTATTATCACGTGATGGCTAACGGTTTCTATTTAACAAAGTAGGGAATGGCATTGTAATATTGCTTTTTGCAAGGACGGTGCGCTAGCATTGTTGTGGCGAGCTGCGGCGGGAGTGGATGGTACCATATTCATGTAATGTACTAATCTATGTATAGATTTATTGTTTCTGCTTGCGATAGCGATGATATAGTGCGCAGAAGTAACGTGGATGAACTGGACTGCAAGGCGGATGAAGATACTGATATATGTTTGCATGCTCCCATATTTTTTGCTTGCCCATTGTGACCAGTGTGGTGAATCTGGGTGCTAGCTGTTGATGTAAGAGGAGACATCTTCTATGGGGATGTTTATAGATACCTATAGCAGGAAGTGCGTTATATGGGAAGATTGACAATAGTCTATTGTTACAAATGGAATTGATATTCCCAATGAAGTTAAGCTTATTTAGAATTGATGAGAAGGGGCTGATGGGAGTTGATTATAGTTGGTAGGGTGGCTGTGTTATGCGTAACCGTATTCTGCTTAGTTTCATTCTAGGTGAGCCACGCCGTTTTGCAAATAATATGAGAGAAGTGTGATGGAAGCCCATCACACAGTCAGGAATGGGTGTTTGTGGTGTTGTGCGATTGGCACGGGCAGTACAGGTAAGATGGGGCGCAAAGCCCACGTTATGGAGATGGCGACATTTGACTGAAGGTTGTTGAGCTCAGAGCAAGCATGGGTGGCTGCTTTAGATGGATATGTATGAGTAGTCGCGGCAAGCGAGGAAGGGGGAGTGGGCTTTATGTGGATTCTTGATGGCTAGATTGTGATCACCCTGATCGGGGTGTTTACTAACACGATATAAAGGAAAGTGAAGCTCAGACCACATGTGATCGGACATATAAGCTTGATTTAAAGCCGCAGGCTTAGAAGTGGGAAAACATGTCGAGAGCAGATGGGTGCAGATATGACGATGTTTTAAATTTGATTCTCACCTCTAATCTACAAGTGTCACATGCTGCAGACGGTTTGTCACAGGGGGGCCTTATGTGTTCTGTGTCCATGAGTTGGGAAGACTGCCCGGTTGGTAGGTCTTCGGCTTCCTTAATGGAGTTAGACATTTGCTAGAGATTAAGGCTTCCTGTTAATAGGTGGGGTTTCACCAGGCCTTGATGTTAGAACAGGGAGTTACTCCACGCTTCAGAAGCAAAAAGGGTTTAAAAGATGTGACGGTGAGAGATCAGGTTTTAAATATTGTGTATAGAGGTTAAGAGGTCTATTCATAATAAAAGTTATGTTTTTAAGTGTTTTACCAGCTAGAGAAATGATTAGAGTTTAAGTTTGCCTATGGCAAAATAGTAAATATAGTGATCAAAAGTCACTCTGTTCTCTTGCGAGATTCCCAATTTTTTGGAGATTATGTGACAACTTTCACAGCAGTATCGGAATTGGACCTCCGCTGATCGGCAAAGGCTTGTCTTTTCTAATGAGTCACAATTTTGGCTTCATCGAACAGATGGACGCTGGCATGTCAGGTAAGAAACCTCAGAGAACAAACGCCCTGCAAGCATTGCTGGAAGAACACGCAGGCTGGTAGTGGCAGCGTTACAGTCTGAAGAATGATTTCATGACACTCTGTGGGCTACTCATCTATGTCGAAGGCACGCTGAACCAATTCCGGTATGACTGCATCTTTGCAGATCATGTACACCCATACAGGCTGATTAGCAAAATCTTGACTATCCAGTACTTGCTTCACGTACCAGGCTTGCAAATAGAATTATTTTAAAACTTCTGTTTTATTCCATCCTGTTAAAATCTGAACAAGTGCACATACGGAAAGTGGCAATTTAAAAAAATACTGACACGTTTCGGCTACACACCTTATTTGTAGCCTCATACAGGCTGATGGTCCTCCTTGGAAGAGATGGAAATTCAAGCAAGACAATATATAGAAAGTGTCTTATAATGGTTGGAAGAGTATAACCAAAACTTCCAATTTATACTCTGCCCCCCTGATTCCGCCGACTTCAACCTAATTAAGCATCTGTAAAAGCCCCTGGATGGTGGTGCTGGTTCTATGGACCCTCCAGCAGCTGTGGGAACCTCTGAATGGTGATGTTGGCTCTATGGACCCTCCAGCAGCTGTGGGAGCCCCTGGATGGTGGTGCTGGCTCTATGGCTCCTCCAGCAGCTGTGGGGCCCCTGGATGGTGGTGCTGGCTCTATGGAGCCTCAAGCAGCTGTGGGAGCCCCTGGATGGTGGTGTTGGCTCTATGGACCCTCCAGCAGCTGTGGGGCCCCTGGATAGTGGTGTTGGCTCTATGGACCCTCCAGCAGCTGTGGGAGCTCCTGGATGGTGATGTTGGCTCTATGGACCTTCCAGCAGTTGTGGAAGCCCCTTCATGGTGGGGCTGGCCCTATGGACCCTCCAGCAGCTGTGGGAGCCCCTGGATGGTGGTGCTGGCTCTATGGCTCCTCCAGCAGCTGTGGAGCCCCTGGATGGTGGTGTTGGCTCTATGGACCCTCCAGCAGCTGTGGGAGCCCCTGGCATGTGGTGTTAGCTCTATGGCTACTCCAGCAGCTGTGGGAGCCCCTGGATGGTGGTGTTGGCTCTATGGACCCTCCAGCACCGGGGGAGCCCCTTGGTGTTGGTGTTGGCTCTATGGCTCCTCCAGCAGCTGTGGGGCCCCTGGATGGATGTGTTGGCTCTATGGACCCTCCAGCAGCTGTGGGAGCCCCTGGGTGCTGGTGTTGGCTCTATGGCTCCTCCAGCAGCTGTGGGGCCCCTGGATGGTGGTGTTATCTCTATGGACCCTCCAGTAGCTGTGAGAGCCCCTGGATGGTGTTGTTGGCTCTATAGACCCTCCAGCAGCTGTGTGAACACCTGGAATGTGGTGTTGGCTCTATGGCTCCTCCAGCAGCTGTGGGAGCCCCTGGATGGTGTTGGCTCTATGGACCCTCCAGCAGCTGTTGTTGCCTCTGGATGGTGGTGTTGGCTCTATGGCTCCTCCAGCAGCTGTGGGAGCCCCTGGAATGTAGTGATGGCTCTATGGACCCTCCAGCAGCTGTGGGAGCCCCTGGATGGTGGTGTTGGCTCTATGGCTCCTCCAGCAGCTGTGGGGCCCCTGGATGGTGGTGTTGGCTCTATGGCACCTCCAGCAGCTGTGGGAGCCCCTGGATGGTGGTGTTGGCTCTATGGCACCTCCAGTAGCTGTGAGAGCCCCTGGATGGTGGTGTTGGCTCTATGGACCCTCCAGCAGCTGTGGGAGCCTCTGGATGGTGGTATTGGCTCTATGGACCCTCCAGCATCTGTGGGAGCCCCTGGATGGTGGTGTTGGCTCTATGGACCCTCCAGCATCTGTGGGAGCCCCTGGATGGTGGTGTTGGCTCTATGGACCCTCCAGCAGCTGTGGGAGCCCCTGGATGGTGGTGTTGGCTCTATGGCTCCTCCAGCAGCTGTGGGAGCCCATGGATGGTGGTGTTGGCTCTATGGACCCTCCAGCAGCTGTGGGAGCCCCTGGATGGTGGTGTTGGCTCTATGGACCCTCCAGCAGCTGTGGGAGCCCCTGGATGGTGGTGTTGGCTCTATGGACCCTCTAGCAGCTGTGGGAGCCCCTGGATGGTGGTGTTGGCTCTATGGCTCCTCCAGCAGCTGTGGGAGCCCCTGGATGGTGGTGTTGGCTCTATGGCTCCTCCAGCAGCTGTGGAATGCAGTCGGCTTCAGATACCTTGACAACTAGGACCTTAAGCAGTTACTCCCATCCCGTCTAGCTGCTGTCCATGCTGCATGCACACAGTGGTTTCTGTGGATATTAGCCGCTGGTCTAATGTGACTCAGCTGTGTAGTTTGTATTTAATAATCTGGCCACTGTACATCCGAAAATTTTTAACTAAAATGTAACCGTGCTTTTGTGTTTGTTGTAGAGGTACATTTCATTTTTATCCTTTTCCTTCCTTCAGCTATCACCTCATATTCTGGCTGGACTACATGACATTGCCTGTTGTATGGAGAGCCGCAATTACCAACAAGGCCTTGCTGTGCACACACAGGTCGTCGGTGGCAGCAACTTCAGTGAAGTCTCCGGTTTCATGCCCATTTTAAAGGTCCTTATGACGATCGCCAGCAAGTTGGGAGTGTAGCACTAAAACTGATGTGGACATGACAGGCGCACTTTGGAACCGGCAGCGTAAAGCCTTTTTGGACTGTAGGATGGGTAATCGGTGTGCACCATACTGGTGCAGATTTCTTAGTCATCATCAGGTGTCTTCTAATACAAACAGAACATGCGGCAGCAATGCAATACATTCTTCTCCATAAGATTATGAAGCTTATCAAACACGGATCTAGCAGGTCGCCATCTTGGTATTTGTGCAGTCTTACAAAAATCTGGCACAACTTGTGCATAGTATGGTTTATGATCAGTCCAAGAAAAAGACACCGCTGTACGAGCGAGCACATGTCTGGTTCCAAAGACCATCCGGATTCCCTATTTACGGTGTGTATGGCAGAGGCCTTTGTAGTTATTGGCTTTGCGGTGATTATTACTATTAAGAACATCTGGAGAAAGTGACCATTTACTCATTGCCTGCTTCTCCTGTACTGTGTATGCAGCAGGGCTTCTGTTAGGTTTGATTCTTTCTTTGGTGGCTTGTGCTGGTTGTCCTAGTCCTTGGCGATGGTGAATGGATAATGTTCTCTAGTCTCCTATGACCTATTAAAGCAATTTTATTACATTTAAAAAAAAAATGCAGCCATGCAAGAACTACAACCAGCAGTGTGGACAATTGAAGCCTCATTCTTCTGTCAGAATATGGTGTGTTTGTAATATACAGTTAATGCTCAGGTAGCTGCTGCGGTGTCTATCGTTTTAAGTTATTGCTTTATTTAAAATCTGTTTCTAAAAGCACAATATACTGAATAAACCCTTTAACATGACTCTTCTTTATCGGACAAACAAGTGGGAAAACAGGGGGATTCAATGGATTGATTAAAGGTAGTGCTGCAATTTGGGCACAGCTCTAAAGCATGCAGAATTTACAGGAACATAACGTATTGGCATCCAGTCCACGGCTTGCCAGTCACACCGGCAAAATGAGCCGGGCTTATTACTGCTCCTGCCTTCTCAAAAGCGGTATTCACAGCACTCAACAAGCACTGTATATACAGATCAGCAGGCAGTCTTCAGGCAGGTCATATGATCCGGAAGGCTCGGTAGCTGCAAGACCCAGATCAGCTCTTCAGTGACTTCAGACGGTCTATTTCCCTTGTGACTGGGCTGATATACCAGCGCCAGTTATATGGGTAAGCCTTAAAAAAAAAAAAATAAAATAAAAAAAAAAAAATTATATACCCTGTTTCCCCGAAAATATGACAGTGTCTTTTATATTAATTTTTGCTCCTAAAGACGAAGTTAGACTTATTTTTAGGGGATGTTTTTTTTTCTATGAACAATAATTCACATTTATTGTTGAACAAAACATCAACATGTATTATACTGTAGTGATTTCATCAAAACCATTTGCATAAGCAGCCAAACTCTGAATTTCATAACTAAAAATGCCGTATGTTCGGGGGATGTCTTATTTTCGGGAAAACAGGATATATATATATATATTATTTTATGTATTTTTTTCTGACCTAATGGGGTAACAATATGTAATGAAACAAAAAATCAGTAACACAGGCCAAACCGTTATTTTTAGTCCTAACCCTTGAACTATGTTTCGGGTGATAACTTAATTTTGGCGCTTTTCCTTTACGAATTGTTTTCTAGAAGACCATTTGCAAAGAAAAAATGCCAAAATTTTACAGAACTTATTTTAGTGCCACTCTTTGTAATTAAAAAAAAAAAACAGGAAAACATTGAAAAGCAATTTTTTTTTTTTTTTTTTTTACCAGTTTCTTTAATATTATGTAAAAAAAAATGTATTGTAAACATGAAGCCTTATCTATCACCAAATAGGTGAAAAAATCAGTAGAATAACTAAGCGGGAAAATGTGCCTGCTTATGAAGAGGGGTAAACAATCAAGTCAGGAACTGGTAAAATATATAAAAAACCAACTATATACCATTCCACGGATTCCTCTTGGTAATGAGGTGTACTATCAGCACATCTGATGAAGAATGGACCTCGTCTTGGTAGTCTTCCCGGCAGGCCTTGGATTGGGCGCTAGACATGATGTTTTCGCAAAATTTGTGTTGCTTTTAGTTCGGCTCGAATCTGAAGCGCACAACTACAGCTCTCGTCACATCTGTTTTAGTGCATAATTTTTTTCTCCTGCACAGTCCAGGAGTCCATTAGCTCTTGGAATCGCTGACTCTTTGGTTTATAGCAGATCAATTTGCATCATTCCAAAAACAGTGTTGGTTCACAGTTGATGTTCTCCAGCTTTCCAACAGGTCAGTGTACACAAACCCAATACATCCAACTAAACCTTCAGGTTCATCAGCAACCATGGCTGGAGCCTACTGCCCAGCACCACAAATAGTCGCATTCCAATAGTCATCATTCCAGTGTTCTCTGGTTAAGGCTTCCTCAGGTCAGCAACACCTGCTCATCTCCAGCCTGGGCGCAAGAGGACTAGCCAAAGCCCAGCAGCTGCCCATACTCTGAAAAACTCACCTTTATTAAAAAACTCCAGTGTTACCTAATGAGTCTAATCAACTCAAGAAGAGATGGACCTATCCCATCTCCCAACTAGGACCTTCTGCTGGTCTTTCCATCAAAATCTATAGCATTTTGTCTGCTTCACACCATCTAGTGATTTTCTGAAGCTGCGTTTCCACACATGTTAAAGTTTAATAATTAACCATTAAAGCAGTGTGATATTCTGGAACGTGTTTTTAAAGAACCTTGCAATATGCCATACTTCTTTCTTTACTCCTACAAAAGTTTAGATGACAACTGGGCATTATTCGTTGGGGATGTGTTCCTCCAGAGTCTAAGGGCATGTCCCCACGGCACGGGTTTGCGGCCGGTTTTTCAGGCGGTATTGGAAAAACCAGCCGCAAACGAGCACAACAGGGCTCTATGGAAAACCCGGAATGCACGGGTTTTCTGCCTGGCGTTTTTTTCCGCCCGTGGGCCGCCCGAAAAACATTCTACAAGCACAATCTTCCGTTTGGTTTTCGGACGGAATATGTGCATGGGAAGGGGAAGGCTTTTTCCTCTGTCACGCGGCCGGGCACAAACCCACAAATAGGGTCTTTTTACCCCTATTTGCCCTTGCCGGGGGGGTGCGCCCACATTGTTAAATTTAAGGGAACCTGTAGCGTTTTTGCTGCCCAAATACGGCACATGAAATAGCTGAGGTTTACCCTTCCAAAAAAAGTTTAGGGGGGAAGATAAGAGGCTCTCAGTTTATGGAGGGAGGCGGGGAGGCTGCGCTTGGACCAATTTTCCCTTCCGCCACTTTCACCCTGAAACGCCCAACTTCTCGGGTTTTTTCCCTGAAACATTGCGTATTTAGGGTAAACCCTAGGGTTGGCACCGGGCCCTGCGCTTTTTCATGCGCATTGTTTGGTTCGCAAAGGTTCCCCTTTAATCAATTTTATAAAGGTAAGGATAACACCATATTGTTATTCAAAATTTTTTTGTTGGGAATTTAGAGGAAAACACAGGGTTCTAAGAAAATATTTTATGAAAATTCAAGTTGAATAGAAAGATTTCAGGGAGCTCGGGACCCTTAAGTTCGCAACATAAACCCGCAATTTTAACAGTTCAATTACTATTAAAATAAAGGAATTTTTTTGCCATTCCTGCAATCATAAGCTTAAAAACCCCCTTTTTGGTAAAATGGTATGGTGAAAGCCATGTATCCTTAACCGAAAATTAAAGGCCAGAATTCCACAATAAAGTGCCCATTTTTATAAAATAAAGAATATGTCTAGAGGGTAGCCTTTCATTAGGACATCACCAGATGGCTTTAACTTTGTCGAAACTCAAAAAACACACACAAGTACACGTAAATAGCCCCAGGTTTGTGACTCTTGGCCTTTTCACACAGTTTAATTGCTCGGCTTAAATTAGCCCGTGGGGGGGGGGAGGGGGGGACCAGTAATGACATGTCACTTTCCCCCCAAAGGGGAATTCCCCCAAAAGGGAGAGGAGCGAAATAAAAAGTTCCTCGAAATTTTCAGCCCGAAATTCCGCATCGCTGCGAATTACGGGCTGAAATACGGCCCAAATAAGCCTTTTGGAAAGGCCTTAGGGTATTTTTTCCCAGGTTTATTTGGCGCGATTTCAACCGTATTGCTCTTATACCCGGGAAACGCGCCCAAAAATTTCGGTAATCCATACCTCATAGAAACTTGGTTTTCGTGTCGTCCCCCCGTGGTACAGTCGATCGTATTTTTTCAAAACCCAGGACCAAGGACATGCTTTGGAATCCGCTGATCCGGGACTCAAAAAACACCCCGAATTTACCTGTGGGACTCCCCAAAAAGAAATGCACCAGCTTTGATCCCAGGACGATGACTGCAATCTATTTATATATCTCTTCACGCTCACAGTAGTTGTTTTGGGCCGTGTTGATTTGGCACTAATGCAGCAGGGCAACCAGCCAAGTTTTGGGAGCGGACAACTCCCGGGCACTGGGGTTAAATGTAACCAGAACCACTCTCCACTTTACTGACAAGTGCTTGGTGTGGCATCGTTCTCCCTCACCTCTGGAGGGTTTTTTCAACAAGGCCCCTTTTAAAACAAAAATTTCATGGCCCTTCCAGTTCTGTAAGAAATATCTTTTTTCACTGCACCCCTTTTTCCAAAGGGAAAACGAAATCAAAAAAGTCTTTTGTGTATTTACCCTACACACACTTTTTATTGCTGATGCCCCTAAGCCCTTTACCCCTTTTTTTAAGGGGCTTACCCCCCAAACATGATAAAAACCAAGTCTAGTCTGCAGGCGGCTCTCCCCTTTTTCAACCACTTTTTGCCCCAACCCCCTCCTCTTTCCTTTTGACTGCTGCTCATGCCCCTTTCTTTTGTCAAGCTTACAAACTGTTCCCAACGTTTTTCCCTGTGCACTCCCCCAAAGCCCCCTCCTCTCATATATAGATTTCTGCTCTTGTCCCCTTCTCTATTAAATTAACTACTTTTTGATTTTTTTTTTTTTCACATCAGATTGCTTTACCCCCCTCGCTTTTTACCCGTCTCCTTTTGGTACTCTTCTTTTTACAGACTCGCTCAAATTTAATGACCTGGTGTAAATCGGGTTTTAGGTAATTATTTTTTGGCTCAAAAGTAACACCAACAGGTACAAAAGGGGAGAAGAAGGCCAGGACTTCGGACACGCTCTCACTCGACCCCCCCAACTGCATAAAGCAAGAAGGACCACGTGGAGAAAAAACGGGGACAGGGGGGACGATAAATAAGAGACTCCAGAGAAAAAAAGTAACCCTTTCAGCTCCCCTTACCCCCAGCACCTGCAGGCATGGTACTCCAAACAGAGACATTTTTGCCATGGCATTAAAAAAAAAAGCATTTTAAGACTACAAACAGTGTCTGTACTGAAAATGTATTTTCAAATCAATGCGTCCGGGACGTTTTTGGGCCCTTTTTAAGCCCCCAGGATGTCGACCCTTTTTCAGCAAATATCAAGGTTGGTCGGCAACTTTGTCCAAGTTTTTAATTTTGGCCCACTGTTTTTTTGAGTTTGATACCCCTGACATAGACATCACTGCTGTGGCCCCCTCCCTGCTCCTTTCTTTACAGAAAACCCATTCTTCCCCCTGTCACTACATACAGAGCTCCTGTCACACTTTTTTGGCTCTTCATTTTTATTCCCTCTCCTTCAAGAGAAAAATTTTTCCACCCACCCTCCGCCCCATTACATCCTTTAATGCGGTTTTTTTTTTGCGGGAAAAAAACAACTTTTTGAATGGTGCCATTGATTTGTACTGGGGAACAGAAAAAAAAAAATCTAAGTGGGGTGAAATGTGTTCACTCTTCAGTATAAATGTGTTATTTTTATTCTGCAGGCCGATATGATTAGGATGTAAAAAAATTTTTACTACATTTTTCAGTGTACAGGACAAGTTTAAACATTTTAACAGATCGTTTTACAGAGCAGCAACCCGTTATGTTAACCCTTTTTCATTTTTGTAAAATGAAAAAGGGGTGTTTTTTAAACTTTTTTATATTTTAAAAAACCTATTTTTTTTTTTTGTTTAATTTTTACATTTGGTCCCCCTATGGTACTCAATCCTTGCCCCCTTCCCCGTATATAAATGACGGGGGGTTTTTTACTAAAGAATAATAAAAATTTTTTCTTTTGCGCTTTTAAGGTATCCAGCTTGGTTCCCGGGGGGGCACCATTTGTTGCTGACCCAGGGGGGAGCAGAAAGTCACACCCATTCTTTTATTCATTAGTGCCCCCCCAAAAACGTCTTTTTGCCCATGTCACTGAAATTAGTAGCCCCATTACTGGGGAAACCTTACTATCCTATCAACAATGAACTTCCCCAAATGTTCATTGGGGGTAAAGGGGTTTTAAAGAAAGGAAAAACCCCCAAACCCTGAAATAACGTGAAACTAAACAAAAAAAAAAAATTTTTAAAATTGTAAAAAATAAACTCAAAAATACAGACTTTGTTTTTTGGTTCAAACAAAAAAAAATTAAAAAATAAACTGGCCTGGACAAAATTTTGATGGTACCCCTTAAAAGAATTAAAAAAAATTTAACTTGGGGACATTTCAAAAAAGGGGTGTGTCCTAAAATTAAGTGTTTTAAAACTCAATGGCATCTGTCTAAATATGGTTAAAAAAAGTATCACTTTGTTTGGTATCAAACAGAGAAGGAAAGAGTTGTCTCGGGGATTCAAAAAGAAAATGTAGAAAAACCCGTTAAGTAAAGGTGACAACAATTGACATCTGTATTTTTCAGAATTTGAGGTCTATAGGTTGTTGGGTCTTTTTGGGACAGCCCCCAAAAAGAAAATTGAGACTTATTGAAAAGACAGATAATATGGTAACCAAACAGCCCAGAACAACTTACAAAGAGATTAAAGGGTGAACTCCAAGATCAAGGTACTTTTCATTCAGTCGCACCAAAAAAAACAAAATAAACAAATGGAAGACCCAGGAGGAAAAAAAATGAAAAAAGAAAGTACACAAGGGGGAAAATTTGGAATTTGGAAAAAATTTCATTTAAAAAAAGCCAAAAAGCTTCTGAAAATGCCCCTTTAACACTAAACAAAAGAGCTTTTTGGAAAATTCACATCCTCTAGTTCAAAAGATTCAAAATGAAGCCAACAAAAAAGAACATTGTAAAACAGGGGGGGCCTTTTATGAATTTGGAGCTGTTTTGCGCTTTTGGTACGGGGTGTCTTAAAATCTAAAAGATTTGCGTCTGGAGAAGGCACCTTCAAAAATAGAGGAGGGGAGTAGGTCAATACCAC